>JACXGJ010003266.1:0-55505 GCA_016801105.1 Esox niger | reverse complement strand
CACTCAAAGGAGTAAGACAGAGACAAAATTCTCTTGGCACAATTAGCAGTTTATTTGCAAATAGAGAGACGCGTCAAATGCTTACAGAATAATCATTCGAGGAGCCTCTAAAGTAAATTACATGAACAGCTCGTATTTATTATAGTTAAAAGGGGTGTGGCAAGATGCCACCCATCAATCTTAGGTCACACAGGTGGGATGGTTATCCCCCCACCTTATCCTTCCTGCCATAATGTTCACTGTTGTGTTTACCTAAAGGGACAACTGCCCCTACCGTCCCCCACAATCACATTCCTAAGGAACAAAGGACAGATACCCTTAATGGTTTAGCCAGTTGAGCAGATGGTCAGAGAACCTAATGATTCTCTGAAATAATACTGATGCATGTCACAACCAAAGACCAGAGTTACATACCATGTAATAGATAAGCAAACATGTCTCCAAAATACATTAGTTAAGAAATTGCCACAACAACTGACTGACGGTTATATAACCGGGTGTGTGCCAGAGACAGCAGATGCATTATTGGAATGAGTCACTAACACATAGGAGCTTTTCCTCTGGCTCTTCTCCCTGTTCCTGCCAGCTGGGACAGTGGGCTGGAGTCTAGTGGGCTGGTAGTCTCCTGTCCCAACAGAACCCTGCTTTCATCTCAAAGAATCTGTTAGTTGCTTCCAGTGAAGTTCTGTGGAAACTCCCCACCAACACCCCTTACACGAAGCTCTCTGAAATATCTTTAGCCATTACCAGAAATTCTCCATTTCTACATCATTCAACAATAAGAATGTTTTTTTGTACATAGGAAATCAACTACAGTTAATGCTATACTTCTTAGAATGGATTAATTAACTCATTTGCATGTTAAATATACAACACAGTCACTATTGGATGTAAGCCTTTCGTCTTGGAAAAAGAAAATCAACGATTCTATTCAACTGAATAATCAAGAACAATTATGGAATTGTAGCATCACTCAAATCTCTTTATGGTCCCTACATCACATCCAGGTGTAATGCAAGAGAAGCTTTTGGCATTCCCTTACAAAGAGAATGCAGCATTACAGTTTTGGCACTAATTAATTCTACCGAAAGAACTACCATGCTGCATCCACACCAACCCATGGCAGCCTAGAACCATCTCATACACCAATTGCCACTGTCAAACTTGAGCAAAAGGAATTGTGATCCTCATCAAATTCTCCAGCAACTTTACAAAATAGCACAGAAATCCCTTCCTGTTGACTGTGCGTGTAATAGCGATTATGCTAATGATCACAGTCTTCTGCTAGAAATGGAAAGGCTTTCTGAAATGGGATAAGATATGAAGGCCTGTCTCCATCAATACCATCGATGTGAAAACCTACATGTATATGTGGCCTTTCGTTCTGCCGTTATTAACTTTTGAGTTGAGGAAAAAAAGAAAATGGTTGTTGACCTCATGTACCTTTTCTGAAGCCTCACTAAATTAGTTTCGCCTCACCGATAAGCTTGCTCAAGCACTAATATAGGTGGAATTATGTAAACATGATGTGTGTAGAGTTGTTGACAAAAAGGTGCTTGCTTGTCTAAAGTGCTTGCTATCGTGATGTTGGAACTCTATCAACCCCATCAAATCTAATCTATACTGACCTGGCAGAACCATATCACAATTTCTTTGTATCGATCCAGTGGTAATTTTTAAGCACTGGTAACCATAAAATGCTCTCTGATTGGTGCACACTTGATTAAAAGGTAATGAATAATAAAATCTAAACTAAAGTAACAGCATATAAAAAAGTATTCTTGCCAGAATGTGATTTACTTGGAGTATTGTAAATCAACACCCAAAGGTAAATCACTTAGGACAGTAGGCTTTGTCATATCTGGAGCAGTCTCTGGTGGTTTTGAGGGAATGGGTACGTGAGGTCACCATCTCCTGGCTATGTCTCTCTCTTCAGCTCTTGCATTGTTGAGGCATAGCAGCAGAGGGCAGCAGGCTTTGGCGTTCTAACCTTGTGTCTTCTCCTGCCTCATCATCTCCCCAGAGCTGCTTTCCTATGCCCCTTCTATGTCTGCCCTGACATGGTCCCAATGGGCGGCTTCTGTGTTATGGAGGGTCTGGCCCAGCTAGTTGCCTCTGGAATGTTCTGGCACCGGTCTGTATTTTCTCTTGGGGTCGCTGGTGCAATAATAATGCAAGCAAGGGCACGTTCGTGTTACATTATATAAAATATTATAGGGCTCAGTTCTTTTGTGTGTGCACATGACTGTTTCTGAGATACCTCTGTCTGGTCAGGTCATATTGTAACACTACTGAGATATATCAACTTCCACCTGGCTGTCGGGAATATATGGTATCACTCTGTGTACTTCTTGATGTGGCTCATGTGGCTTCATTCCTACTTTACCCTGCCCTCTCTCCTTTATTAACCTTTTGAACCCTTTCGTCTTTACATCATCCATCTTCCTTCACCTCTCTCATATGCTAATTTATTCATCCTCAGCTCTCTCACCATTCTGCTTCTGTTGGAGTCTCTGTGTCTTGCTCTCCTCGCTCTTTCTGTCTCTCTTGCTCCACTGTCACTGTTTCATATGAGGGCATAACAGATGTCCTCCACAGACACAAGGCCCCGTGTTAAATGAGATATGGCCAACTGGTGGCAGTTAATTTAATCTCTGGGGGCTTTGTAAAATGAAACAGTTCTACATAGTGATTTACTGGGCTGTATCAATAAAATCTCCATAAATAGAATAAATACACTTAAAGAATTAAAGTATTAATGTCCTAAAGTAAGTGTTTAAAAAATAAGTTCATTGTTTTTTGGCGGAATAATAATTTGTATTGCATATTCAATCATTTTACACATAGAATTTGCATTGTCATGGCATAATCAGCACATTAATTATACAGAAAAATTACTTCTATAGATACAGTTACACTGCAAACTTCCATAAAACAACTCTAGATCATTTTAGCATTAAAAACAAAACAGCTGTATACAAATGAAAGAGCAGAACGATAGTTATTTTTGTAACTCCAGTGCTATGAGTGGAGCGTCGCCCATAGGGGCTTTGCGCCTATTGGTTTACTCCTCTGCCCAATAGGCAGGCACTGAAAATTCCAATATGCAAATCCTCTTGCTCATGGCCATCTGCCCACAGCTATAATGGCAAGTCTCATACCTTGCTTCAGCATCCCGATATACCTTTCTTCATGAGAAAAGCAATCAGAGACCGGCCAGGGCACCCTACGGTTCGCTCCACTCATAGAACTGGAGTTACGAAAGTAACTATCGTTCTACTTCGTGAAGCTTTGCCCATAGGGGCTTTGCTCTTATTGGTTTAGGGCAAAGCGAGCGAGCCCAAGATGTACTCCCTGCCGGTCCCCAACCTCACCCAAGAGACATGTGCCTAACAGGATAGCTCAAGTGCCTAATAGGGACATCCCCCGCGACACGGAGCCGTTTCCATCCTGCTCAACCAGTGGCCCGTACATTTTGCGCACTGACACCTAGTGCTAAAACTAATGCACACACGGCACCAACCCATCTGGTAACCCCTCAGTCAGTAAGAACTGAATTGGAGTGTCCAAGGCCAGCCCAAATAACACACCAGCAGACGCTCACTCAAAAAATACCAGCGAGCGTCCAACCAGCGACCTTGTCCTAGTTGTTCGACGTATAACACTCACACTCCAGCATCAGCCATGCTGAGCACAGAGTGAGCCAACGTCCCCGCAGCCGTGTCACGCAAGTAAGATCGGATAAACGGCGAAGTGGCCCCCACGATGCTGCCACACAAATGTCCTTCACCCCTACGCCTCTGAATAAAATGGCCGAAGCCATGTGATGGAAATTCCATCGATAGACACTCAAAGGAGTAAGACAGAGACAAAATACTCTTGGCACAATTAGCAGTTTATTTGCAAATAGAGAGACGCATGAAATGCTTACAGAATAAACATTTGAGGAGCCTCTAAAGTAAAATTCAACAACGGTCAGTATTTATAACAGTTAAAGGGGTGTGGTATAATGCTGCACATCTGTGCTAACTCAATGGAGTACATTCCCTTTGTTCTATTACCACCTAGGCCTCACACAAAGGGCAGGCTGTCCTTCTCCACATGGGTAACCTCTTCAACTCTGTTAAGCTTACAGAATCCGGACAGACAATAGATGCCCTAAAGAGTTATACAGATGTACATTAGTTAAGAAATTGCCACAATAATCCATCCTCTTGATACCACATCAACCCTTGGTATCAATCCTTAAACAATTTCTTCATTAGGTTAGACTGCAACAAAACAGTACTTAACAACATGACCCTGTTGATATCATTACCCTAATGATTAGAGAATTGTAGCAAACCTGAAACGTCTGAATCTTCATTTACATGCTTCTAGACCATTACCTTCATATTAACTCTAAGACCACACATTTTCATTACCCAGAACTATAACATAGTACAGCAAAACGTTTATGTTAAAATCACTGGTCAAAGGAAGTAATTTCAGGTGACATACACATATACTGACAGTATAAGGTAAGTTGCGTCCACACATTGGTCTGTAAACACCAGTCACTGAATACATCCTTTCAATTTGTTACTGATACAAAGTCCTCTAATGCCAATTGCTTGATTCACTGAAAAGTCCTCTCATGGTTCCAATAAGATGTACTTCCAAAGTCATCACAAATGTTTTGCTCCTCCAAAATGTCAGACAGTCAGTTATGACTGCCAATTCTTGGCAGACCGATGTACCAGAAGTCAGATGTATATTACAAGGTGTTGTCCTTCATAGTTCAAATGCAGGTTACAATGACACAGCTCTTATTGTCTCCATTCTAGTTGCTCTATCAGCCAGGTCAGGAGAATCTATGTGTTCTCCTTTGTGCATACCAAAATGACCAGTTTCATCTAAGGGCTTTATAGCTGCAGGCTGGGTTGGAAGTGAAGCTTACTAGCACCAAAAGGCTCACTTTTCCATCAGTGACTTCAATTCACTGTGCCTAGTTTTTAACCACCAAAGCACTTTAGTTGCGTGTGGCGTCGACCCCAGGCTCTTCTCTCAGCTACCTAGACAACAGATGAGATGTACCTGGTATTGACCCAACCAGCGTGGTATGATGTTGTGCAGTTGGTCTTTCTGCACCCCAGCATACGTTGTCCAGAACCGGAGCCTTCCATAGCTCCCCTGGCTAATTGGAGGTTGCCTTCATCTAATGGTAGATTCATCAGGACTAGAATTAGTCCTGCTGTCAGGAACCAGGCATTTCTGTAGACCATCTGGGGAAGTAGAATCTGCTTGCAGCTGTGGGACAGTCCGTGTGTGTGTGAGTTCCATTTTATCTCAGCCCATCTCACAATTGTCCTTAACGCCAAACTCAGTCTCTCTGGCTCCAACCAGTCCTTTATTGCTGAATCGCTTTCAAGTGTCCTGAACCTGTCAGTGAATTCTCCTTGAGAAGATTAGTTGCAACTGCACAGTACACAATAAGAAGTATGTTCATTACATTCGTTTGTTGCATCTTGCTAATGCATTATAACACAGTCCTACCAAACACTTAAGACTTGTATACCTGAATATCCAATATCTTTCTGTTTCCTTTGTCTAGGTAGATTAGAACAATTGTAAACAGTAACAGAATAGTGGAAACACTAACATTCCTGGTGCTTCTGTTCTGCTAGTGTAGCACCATAACAATTCCACTCTTTTTGTGTTATTGGTTGAACAACCACAAGAACAGAAGAACAATTTTCTATTACTGTTCCAATTACTCATCAGTTAAGATAGTTTGCTTATGTTAATGTATCGCTCTTAAAGAATAGTTCCTAAACAATTCGTAGTTCATCATCTAACCAGATCTCAGTAGATATATAATTACATTTTATTGTTTTATCTGGGACCTACAATCAAATTCACCTTTGGTGCACATAAATGACCAAACACCTTATTGCAAATCAAAACATTTCACACCATCTCGAAGCTCAGCTAACATAACTATTATTTAGCCTTTAATTACTCTACAAGATGAAATCCAGTGTGAATTCCTCCAAACCTTTTCTCATTTACCCTAGCACAAGATATTGCAATCCTGTCATAAATCATGACCCCGCTTTTGTCCTGTCTCTCCAGGTCTTGTCCTAAAACAAGGTCTGAGGGTCTCAATTAACTAAAAGTAATCTAGATCTTGATCTAGAAATGTAAACATGGAAACAAAGAATCCAGATACAATTTCCATTTTTTGTACTGTTCAACTCTCGTATGTAGTAGATAAACTATCAAAGTAATAGTTAAAATTTTCTCTTAAAAATCTGAAGGCAGGTCTGAACCCAGACTTGCTTCTTGAGAGATAGCTGATGGTCATAACCAATCCAAAACCAGAATAATGAAAAGAATATTAATTGTAGCCAAATTAGAAAACCCAATGTTGATAATGTCACCAGTAAATCTGTTTCTCCTCCAAGGAGATCAAACAAGACAAAAACCCATTTCAAGCAGACCCCCCACCCACAATGGTGTTTGTGTTAGTGAGTTGCGCACTCCAGGGGGTCAGTACCTCTCTTTACAATTTGGACTATATAAAACTTCTCAACTTGGTTTTCTAGAATATAACTTTGCTTTCTTAGTTTCAATGAAAACATACCAAAACGTAGTACCGATGCAAGGAATAACACAATGTGCTCCTTGCACCTTTTTACCTACGTATTCCATAATGCATGAAATTAACATGGTTACTTCTAATCAAATATCAAACAAACAAACTGTACAGTCACATTCTCATAGTCACTATTCATCTCAACAAATTAGTTATTTCTCAGCTAAACCAAATCACAATGTAAGATGTATTCTACTCAACCATAACCATGTTAGGTTTTACATCAAACAAAACAGTTTCCAAAAATCCAAATTAGACAAAACTGTAACTGTTTACTAAGGGCCATAACAGATTTTCTGATATAACAATTTCTAATTTAACTAAGAAAACAGGAAAACCCAATTCTTCCTGTAACTCTTTAAGTACCAATTTAATTTGCTTTGAACTGTAAGTTCAATTCTTTTTCACCATAGATAATTATGTCATACATTCCCCCCTCGCTTTCACGTCATTCAACAGAAAATGACTCCATACGTGAAAGCGGAACCATTACAGGACGGACATGAAGAAAACCGAGAGCAAGGACGAATCGATTATTCATTCAGCAAGGAGTCAAACTGAATTTACCTTAAAAATAAAAGCGAAAATGCTAAAACATCCACAAACCAAACAAAAATATAGACATGTGGCACACTGTTGCTCGTGTTAAGAAATTATAATCCGCACAACCCTATGACAAAGTTGTCATACTCAAAGAACCAACACCCAAATCAGCAAATCAATAGTTGCATTTCCACAGGCAATAGCCAAACCATATCGTGAAACCAATAACAACACGTCTTAATGAATCTCCGAAAGTTCAGGGAATTTCACCAACTTTGAAGCAACCTGGTGAGACCAGTCTGAACACCCAAACACAACCCGTAGTCATAGGCTACTTTAATTCAATAGGGAAATTTGGTAGAAGCCATCCCAAGGGGTCTGCCCCCCTTCCTGCATGTCAGGATGTTACCCACTGCTTGTCGGCCATGAAGGCCAAATGGGTTGCATAAAACGTTAATGAAACGCACGGTTCCACACAAAAACATCTGACATGATCCTCAAACTAGCTGTAGTAAAACACGTCATGCTACCAATAAGAGACGTCATGCTACCAAGTTAACCGACATCCCACATAAACCAGTGGTTCAAAGGTATGAACCTACTCATCCAATATCGCTGCTGTGTGTAAAAAAAAAAGAATCGCTCATCATAGCATCACAGCAACAGTAAGTTGGAAAAGAAAAAAAACTCACAGGACAATGTAAACAGATAACAAATGTATGATATTATCCAAATCAAGTTAGAATCAGAGAGTCATCCCCTGGATACTCCAATCTAGACCTCCAAATCATAGTCACGTCACTCTATCCCATTCAACCATTTGTCAGTGTACCTTTTCAGAATCTAAACACCATTAACGAGTATCAGGCGCCAGTTTTAAAGCACAGGTACTATTTCAGTCATCTGCGGTAAACAAAAACAAAGTGAAACTACATGTTCTAACCAAACCCAATCCAACACTTTAAACAGGACATCTAATTATACGGGCTTTGGCTATTTGGGGAATAAACACGATTTGGCTACTAAACACTGTTGCAGGCTATGACTATATTGGATGCAAATTTAGTCCACATGGGAAACAGCGTGTTCACTAAACGTTAAAGACCATCCCCATGAGGATTAGTCATTCTACAATTCATATAAGACATAAGGAGAGAAAACACAATTTTTTAACGTTTTGTAAAACCGCGAGACCATGTTTTACCAAAGTAGGAAAGCATCATTGTACAAATTAGAAATGTATCACTTGGATTATAGTTAGGACACAATTATAGTAATGAATCCTAAAGAATCAGGCGAACCCCACCACTAGTGTCAGCCACCTGCACACCACTGGAAGGCAAATTCTACCTAGCGAAGTCGGCACGTAGGCAAAGGCCGAAAGAGTGGGCCTTGCCATATAATCACAGTAACGACGCAATGAATGCGTTCACCCAAGTGTACACCAAACAAAGCAAAACCTGGCGAATTAGAAAAAAACATCTAGGCCAAAAACAATCTTGGTGAACGAGATCAAATAGTCCACCAAGTAATACAAGATACAGCCAATCGGATCCCTCGTGCACAGGGAATACCAAAAGGGAAAATGCAGTAGCTAGGTCGGCCACAACCAGACATATACAAATGCCCGGCACTCGTGCCATGATCGCATACCGATCATGGACATAAGGTCCAACCTTCACTGCTTCAGCAACTCAACTATTCGCAAAAAACTATTCTCCTCCTGAAGAGGAGAAAAATCGTATAGCTGCACTCTCGGCCACGGCCGATGCGCCAACGCGTCCACCCCCATAGGCAGCCCATCCCGTGCACAGAGTGAAAACCACAGAGGGCAGTGCGTGTCCTCTCGGGATGCGAACCGATCCACCTGCGCCTTCCCGAAACGATTCCTGACCTCGACTACAATGTCGGGGTGGAGATGCCACTCGTTGTCCCGGGGCCCTTCCCAAGACAGCAAGTCCACGCCTACATTGAGTTCTCTGTGAATGTGCAGCGACCTCAGAGACCTGAGGTGCACCTGTGCCCACTCCCAGATCTGTACCGCCAACAGATGGAGGGGCAGAGACCTGACCCCGCCCTGCCCGTTTACGTATGCGACCGCAGTACGATTGTCTGACCACACCAACACATCCCGCCCCAGCCGGTCAGAGACGCATCCATGAAGTCCGGAACCCGTACCGACACTCCGCCCATGGGCACTACACGTCACAGAGTGCACGGATCTCCAGTATGCAAGGTCTGACTATATTGAGCTTGGGACCATAACCAACCGTCGGCGATGCCGCACAGGATCCAAATGGAGCCATGCAAACCAGCATTGGAGACCCCTCATGTGCAGTAGGCCCAGCGGGACCACCGCGTGGGCTGATGACATCAGTCCCAGCAGCGACATGATTGAGAAAACCGACACCGTACGCAATAGTCAGACATGGTCCAGGGCCCGCAGAGTAGCCTCTCTCTGTGTCTCGAACACCCGTGCCCTCATAGCCACTGTGGAGCTGACTCACCAACCGGAAAGTGTAAACCCGTGCCTGTTCCGCCGAGTGTGCCAACACCAACAGATCGTCTAGGTAGGCCAGAACTCTGACCCCCTGACCCCTCAGTCGTCCCAACACTGCCTCCACGCACTTGGTGAATGTGCGCGGGGCCAACGCATACCCGAACGGCACCCTCGTGTACTCGTACGCCTGGCTCTGAAAGGCAAAACACAGGAACTTCCTGTGGCACGGCAGGATTGGGACATGGAAGTAAGCATCCTTCAGGTTGATGCTTATGCAAAAATCCCCAGGGTGCACACAGTCCAGGAGATGTTTCATTGTGAGCATGTGAAACAACCTCTTTGACATGCATTTTTTCAGAACACTTTGGTCTAAAATCTGCCTCATGCCTCCCGTCTTCTTGGGCACCAGGAAGTAGGGGGAATATAGCCCTTTCTCCCTCTGCTCCAACGGGACCATGGACACTGCCTCTTTTTCCAGAAGGTCTACAATTTCCCCCAGCAGGGCAGCGACCTTCACCGGAGATACCATAACCGTCTCCACAACTCCTGAAAATTGGGGAGGCGGTCAGTGGAACTGCAGCGCATAACCCTTTCTTAGTGTTCTGTCCAACCAGTTTGGTAGCGTGCATAGCCAACGCCACTCTGAGTAGAACAGAGGGCTGTGGCTAGCCACTGATTGTAAGTTTCTGTCGCCCCAACTGCCACGGGAGGGTTGTTCGCCAACAGCCATCCCGCCCCTGGAGGTGCCAACACGAAAGGGATGCGAAGACACATGCGTCATCTGGGCCGAGCTGCCCATCCCCCTATCGGTTACATTCGTAACCAGTGTGGGGGATTTTTCTATAAAATGCATAAATAACCTTATACTTCAGAAAATATTAATGTGCAATGTATAATCACATAGTTTTATTATAAACATATTAATGCGGAATCCACACTCACAGTAAATGACTTCTGGGATAGGTTGAATTACACATACAGACAATGTCTATGTTCATCAGAATATATGTGCTGGGAGATAGTCATGAGCAGGCAATTACCAAGAGCCCAGAGAGGGGCGTTTCTAAAGTTTACTGCCTTTGGATCCACTAGTGGGGTATCCTGAGTGTGGCCTATGAGCTGGTCATAAAGCGTACTCTGTGATAAGACATGACCTGTGTGGCCCATGAGCTTAACGTAACACTTACTTTGTGGACAATGACCCAAGTATGAACCATGAGGAGGTTGTGAATTACTGTCGCAAATTACAAGCATTCAGGGAGGTAGAAGATAAGAGGCGCACCAGACAAAGTCAGATGGCGTAATGTGTGAAAGGTCTGTATAAAAGCCATGGTCCTAACCCTGCTACGCTTCTCCCGGCACTGTTTCTGGTGCACCAGAGCCTCCATGACAGAGGCGCCAAAGAGCGCTTCCTCCTGTGCAGAGGAGCGTTCAGAAACGGGCCCTTCTCAGGCTCCTTCAGCGACGTCAGTGCCAGCCACAGGTTCAAGATGACCGCCGAAGCTCAGGTCACCTCGCTCACCTCCTCCGGAGTCAGCAAAGTGTGACCCTCAGTCAGCCTGGCCACAGCCATCGCCAGGAGGCCCACGTTGTTGCCGGCCGCGAGAGACTGCACTGACAGAGCATACAGCTTTTCTGCCAGGCTGGCCGTGACACGGTCCTTTACGGCTGGCAGGGCCAGGCGCATGTTGCTCCAGGTGCTCAGGTTCGGAACCAGGGACGTAGCCAGGGCCTCCTCCAACGTTGGAATGCCATTGGCCAACGACTCCAGCCTCCCCTCCACTGCGGTAAAGGCGAGGTGGGATATGACCGAACCACGGGTCATAAATGGGGCCCCCAACGCCTCCTCTGAGTATTTATGCAGCGAAGGGACCTCCGGCGCCTTGCTTGCCGCAAAGTGAGGCGTCCATGTCCAGTAGGCGGCCTCAGAAATGTCCACCCCCTCCTCAGGTGTGGGCACCGGCATGCCCTTCCTGGCCGAAACGCTCCACGTCCGTTCAGCTGAACGGGGACGGGCAATTCCGGAGGTGGTCGGAGCCGTAGCCAAGCCGGTCACATCCCCGACTCCACAAGGGAGTCCTCCCCAGAAACGACATCATCTAGAGGAACCTCCTCAGCGAAGTACGCCAGCCACTCCATTCTCACCTGCAAAGGAAGAATGGTGCAGGCGGCGCACAATGGCTCCATAGTAGCACCAGCGCAAGCATGCAGAAGTCCCAAACAATCACAACAAAGAATGTGCGCGTCGACCGTCGCGTTGAGTTCACTGCACCAACACGCCGTTAATGAAGTCGGTGGCCAGGGTGGCGCCGGGCTCGTAGCAACCGCTCTGGCGGTTGAAATAGGTCATCATTGGCTTTGAAGAAATCACTGTCTGTATACTTAAACTTTTCTTGTGAAGAAAACGGGAGGCTGAAGCGGGGTATGAGACATGCCTTTATAGCCGTTGACAGATGGCTTTGAGCAAGTGGATTTGCATATTTGAATTTTCAGTGCCTGCCTATTGGGCAGAGGGGTAAACCAATAGGAGCGAAACCCCTCTATGGGCAAAGCTTCACGAAGTAGAACCTAAATCTTACCAGCCATTTCCGTGAGTATCCAGCAAGCATTTGTAACAGCTAATTGGATACTCTTAACCACATGCATCAACAATTCCAACTCTCTGATGCTCGGATGTACACTTTTTTTCAATATTAGCAAGTATGTCCCCAATGGTTGTGGAAAAATCTGTAGGCTAGTTATTGGTTTTGCAGTAGATGAGCTGGCAAATCAGCGACATAGAAAGTGATGAGATAGCCAATCAGTACTTTACTCAACCAATATTTTCTAAGACCGATGTATAGACAGAAATAGTTGACGTGTCATAATCCCCATAAAACCTAGCAGCAAAATGATATACTGGCATTGTTTTCCATTTTTCCCATTCATTTTTCCCCTAAGGGATATTAGAATCGTTTCAAATAAGGTCTGTTTTTCATGTAGACTTACGCCACCTTACGTTTGGATAACAATTAGATCTCGCCAGAACAAGGGGACGAATTTCAACATATTTGCTTAAATAACCCCTTCAAACGTGTACATACTAATTAGCGACATAGCATACCTAATGTAAGACTACAGTTTTCAGAAATAAACATCCCTACGTCATTTCTAACCTTTCTATTGCTGACAGCGTAGTCATTCCGAAATCCTTGTGCTGTTTTGTTGAAATGAAGTGTTACATATCTTCCGTCCTCATTCTATGCTTGTCATTGCCATTAGAGAGCTAGTAGTGCAGCAACAAATACATTTTGTTTTACCTACAGATATATTGCTAATAGTTAGCTTAGTTTGTCAACATTACTGTCAATTCAGACCATATGTAATTTTTGCCGGACTGCTTAAGTGGCGCCGGCTAAGAAGAGCATTGTCTCTTACTGAGTGACAAAGTACCCCTTGTTAAAGAGCGTAGTGGTTAGCAAAGTGGACCTGCAAACTCTTGGTCTGTATTCGGGTCTCCTCACAGGCAATGCGAAGTACGCAGTATGAATTATTCCATATAGATGAAAACATCACTGGTTAAAACCTTCGGTATCTACATTATGGTAAGTCTGACATAAAACAGTTTACGGTTATATTGCAAATGTTTCTGGGGGATTTTCAAAGTATGCATCTGTGCATGCGTTTTTGGCCAGGATAGCAAACACATTTGCTGGCTACAACATACAGTAGTTACGTTATAGTAAGCATTAACTAAAACTGTATACCGTTAAACTGTATGCAAATATTTCTAGCATGGAAAAGTTCATCTTCAGTCTCGCTAGCAATTGCTCAAGTCTTATGAATATTCCTACGAAGATAGTAGATACTAGTAAGCCTATTTCTGGCTAATAAGCTGTTAAAACACCCAGTGGCAAAAGCCATACACATCATAGACGCTATGATGGAGGTACATTTAATAAGAAACAGTCAGTTTAACACAATGCTCAATGTTGTCTAGCAAATTCTGAAATGTGTAATGCCATGGTGTAGTATTTTAAGACAGTGCCTCTCACGTGGAAGACCTACATTCGAAATCGATTGAGCGCAACGACATTTATTAATTTTATTTGTGGACCACAATAAAACTACATTATACAGTATTGCGACTGTTTCTGGTATATTCCACAATTCTCTTGTCGTTTCAATTGATGAAAGAGTTAGTTATCGTCACCTTTATCGATAGTTATTGTATCAATGTAATTCACAAATGAAAAAAAGAAAATTGTTGTTATGCCATGAAAGAAAAAAATACATTCTTATGCCATGAAATGAAATAGCTTTGGCAGACTCGCTAGCAGTTGCTCAATTCTTGACTATTTTAAGTTAGTAAGTTAGTAGACAATGGTAAAGCCTATTGCTGGCTAATAGGCTGTTAAAAACTGCCAGTGGCAAACGCAATACAGTAAATAGACGCTATTTGTCGTGGACATAAGTTGAGTGCCAGCAATCTAGAATTTGTGTTTGGACGAAAAAAGTTACTTAACTGCTATAAAGGGTCCTTGGTTCCCACACACTAGATGGGGTGTAAGTCTGAACTGAGGCACAGACAATTGACTGCTGGAAAGGATATGTGCAGTCAGGGCTAAAAGAAATAAAGTGAAAAATTATTAGTATAGCAGACGAATATTTGAATAATAGTTTGGTAAAATACATCAACAAAATAACATCAGTTTTGCAAGTAGCGTTTAACTAAAATAATTTCCCTATAACGTGTAGTGCCAGCTGAAGTGGTATGCATCACTTCATCGGTGTGCTAGTTACCTTTCTGGTTGTAATCCGATTTCTCATCGCGACCAGTTGACTGGCACACATAGGAAATTATGCATACAAGCATAGCTAACGTTTGCATAACTTAGTGTCCATAACTACGTTTTTCAAAACTCAAAACATGATAGCACGCTAGGTAGCATGTTCATATTTATATACGTGGCCTGGTGGAAAACATTATTCCATACTGGACGTCATAAATATCTTATCTAATTTTATGACAAATTATTCAAAATGCTGTTTGCAGCTAACACATTTTATAGTACTGTACCTTAACACATGGTTCCAGTGACGCCTCTCCCTTGCTGAGGTAGGGAAACGATTGAAGATAAACTTGTGCTCAGCCAATCCAAGTAAAATGAAACTACAAAGGCTGATTTGGAAAAAAAGCTCAATTCTTGCTGTTTAGATTATTCTCTGTGGGAAACGTGGACAGTTTTCCTGCTACCACAGGCTGCACATGGTAATGACATTGCACGTAAGTCTAGTTCACTAGGATAGCCACATTAGCGGCTAATTAGCTTTCTGTCGTGTTTGGCAAAATATAGGCAAATACAGCTCAGGAAAAAGTTAAGAGACCACTGCACCTTTATTTTCCTTTGCAAAAAAGTTGCTACGGAAGGTTTTGAGTGAGGGACAGAACATTTTGACACTAGGTTTTGTGGGGATTATGAGTCATTTTATTTCAGTCAATTCTGTTGTTGGGGGGCACCCACACCTTTCAAACAAGCAAAACAGAATGATTATTTTTAGAAAGGTTAAATATTTCACTCAATTTATAATTATTGTGGGTGGATATGTGTCAGCGTGTACAATTAGCCATGGTAAACCAATCTTCAGAGTAAGGCCAGTCTTAGGTTTGTCGCTCTCTCTTTCTCTGTTTCATTCTATCGCTCTATCTTTGTCTATCTGTCAATGTTGCCTTTTAGCTCAGTGTCTTTTTCCAACTCGGAGAGAGCCGACAGTCTTTATTTCTTTCTGTCCTTGTGTTTATGTGTGTTTCCTGTCAGACGCTGTATTGTGTGACAGGGACATTGGCTCAGTTTGCTGATTGAAGGCGTTTCTGTGTATTGAGTGTCTGTAGATAATTATTTCCTGTGTGCTGTGGCAAGCGTAAGGCTAATAGTATTTAACCCTTATTTTACCAGATAAGTTAAATTAGAACACATTCTTGTGTGCAGCAATGACCTGGGATTTCACTTACATTTCTTCAGAGATGCAACTGAGCAATCTTTTAGTTATTGGTAAGCTGGTCAATCAACTAGGCTATCTGCCACGGCCAAAACACAGCCACGTGAATATCTGGCTCTACTCCTGTGTCCCATGTTTTTTTTAAACACCCCACTGTTTTTCCATCCACGCTATTCTTTATCTATTCTTTATCGGAGACATACGCAAGCACGCACTCACAAAACACACAGATGTACGTTCACACACACCCTGGCCTGTCTCCCTTAGGTCCTTCTGCACTCGGTCCAAGGTGTCATTACTACATTCAATTATTTAGCCTTGATTCTATTGCTCATCTTTTCTTTTGACGCCAGAGTCTTGAGTGTTTCCTTTCGAAGGTCAATTCAGAATTTATTTGTTTATAACTAAAAATACAATACTGCCCCATACTGACTATTGACACAATAAAATAATTTGAGGAGAAACTCCCCCACCCGGGTTTTTTTTGCACATCCACACTGAATGCTTCACAAAATGTTTCCTTGCCTCTCAAAGATACACTCCACTGTTTGTGTATAACTTATAGTTGTGTTGGTAATGTGAAAAAAACGGGTCCATATTTTTTGTGGACTCCGTTACCCAATTGTTACTTTTCAAATATATATCATATCACACAAATCTTTTGTTATTCATCCAGGAATAATTTAAAGGTAAACATTAAAGCCACAGCATTTCATCCAAAGTTTTGTCATTAATATGCCAGGTGTTGCCTCATTTGACCATTGGTTCATTACAGGACAACTCTCCATATTGCTTCCATCGACAAAATACACCATCCCAGACTTTGTATGAAACAGCATTGTAATAATGAAACTGCTTTCCATTAAAAATCTGATACATCATTAACCCCCAGCCTCCTGTTCCACCATAGCGCAACAGTCACTTTCTGTTCTCTTGTCTGAATAGCGGATTAGTCTCGTCTGAATAGCAGACTGCTTTGCAGAGAGTCTGCTGCGCGACAGTACTGTCTGAGCACTCCGCTCAGTCACCCTGTACGTGAGGGGAATATTACCTCATCTACATATGTCTGCTCTTGGATGAGACAATGATTGAACGAGTGCCGCTGTTAAGTCCTTCACCTCACCTTCAGGCTCTGTGTGAACGACGCTGTTCTGCCTTTGTTTTCCTCTCATTGGCGCATTGAAGCGAAAGACGCAGAAGCTGGGGAAACTTAATGGGAATTAATTGAAGTCCTTGCAAAAGTTGAAGTGAATCGTTAGAGTGCTGCATTCTCACTCACACCCATGCACACCTACACACACACACACACCCACAAAATGTTGCCAGGGGTTTTCTCAGATTCATTTGCATAGTTATTGTGTGGAGAGTTTCTCAAGTTAATGGAATTAACTAGATTTCCTGGGGATAATATTACGCTGTTTTTAAACACACCCAGAGGTTCTGTCATGTAATATGCATTGGTTGTTTTAACTCCTAACATCGTCCTTTTATTGATGATGTAACGATTCACTCTCGCCACTACAGGCACTCTGTAAAAGCAAACAAGAGTCAATCCATCAGCGTTGTGTGCACCCACTCGCCATCACGTTCATGCCAGGATTGTTGAAACTTCTATTCACGTAACAGAACTCTGTAGTGAACAATGCAAGTCTGTAGGACTGTGTTTCACTGTGTAGAAGTTGTAGGCGTGCTTCTGCCATATACAAATATATTTTTTGTAGTCTGATGAGTGGTATAGAGCAGTGGTTGGCAACAAGGTTTTCATTTATTTGTACCCCTAAATTGACGGACATTACGCCCAAAAATATATAGCATTTTAAAATGATATTTATTTCATACTGTGACAGTGAGACATGATCACAATTCTTACTTTACTCGGGATAACTTGGGAACAGAGTTAATGCAATCCTGCTGAATGTGTGTGTTTATATGTGTACCTTTTTATTTAAAAACTTCAGAGGGCCCAAGAAAATTTCTTGTGTGACAGATTTGGCTCGTCAGTTGCCGATCCCCAGTGTGAAGACTCAGTGAGCAGTCCTGTAGACACACAAGTAAATATAGACAGTTTACCGTCCTACTTAAAGCTCTTATAGACATGTGTTCCTGTGTGTGGCGTGTGTGTGTGTGCGTGTTTGAGACACTCTGGCGTGCCAGACTCCTTCCACCCTGGCCAGTGACGAGACGAGAAGCTCAGGATCCAGTTTCAAACAGAAGACTGGAGGCTATAAGAGAAGACAGCGAGATCGCAAAACAGAGAGAGGGAAAGAGAAAGAAGAAAGATACTATAAGTAACACAATGACACGAGTGGAGAGACTATTGATTGACTGAAGACAAGTTCACAGACAAAGAAACTGAGGCCACTTGTCGCTTTAGGAGCTGGTCTGTCACCACAACCAGACAAACCTTTGGAGAAAAAAATCACCTTACCATCTAAACACTTCCACCTGCCTTTGAGGATTAGGGGGGTGTCATGCTTGCGGCTCGCAGCAGCGGAGGAGGCGTGGGCGGGCCGGGAGTTCACAGTGGGCCGCCGGTACACAGGAAACACTCCGTTGCCTCGATGAGCGGCAGCAAAGTCCGAGGTAACTCCCAGGAGAGACGCTGCTCTACGCCGGTCCAGCAGGTCACGGTACCACACAGAAGCAAGGCGGCGCTGATTAGGGAGATGGAGACCCAGTGGTACCTCAGGATGTGCGGACTCGGAAGGGAGGAGTCTGTGGCGCAGACGACGGGCATGCCATACAGGTGAGTGGCCGGAGAGCGTGACTGGGATCTATGGTCCGTTAAGGTGGTGACATGCGGGGCTAATGAAGGGGCCAATCTGTTACAGTGCTAAAGCCTGAATATCAATGTGGCTGCACATTTCATAAGTAGAAATTGTTGTTGATAATACACGTGTAAATCTGGATTCGTTTTTGCTATTGTTGTGTAGTCCAACACACCCGAGACAACTACCAAGAGTGGGGTCACGACCTGCGTCAACACTGTTCGACGCCCCACATTGACAAATGGGATGGTACTTAGCTCGAGGGCATATACCATAAAGTGTCTTGCCCCAAGGCACATATACAGATTGTTCTCATAGTCAGCTTGGGTATCGACTCTATTGGCATTACGTTTAGAGGCCTAACAGCTTGGCTACCTGGCAGTTTTCATTTAACAGCATCAAAGTAAGTTTTATATATTTCTGTTTGTTTGGATTCGTGTTCATATCCGGATTAGAAGGCTGGAATGAGGTGTTCCCCCCAGCACCTTCCTTTAACTCGTTGTTTTTCAACAATAAATACTGTAAATTTATCATGTGATCTGAAAAATTATATATTCGACCACAGTGCCATCTAACACTCTGGACATTATCTGGAGAAACCACCCTGCAGATGACAGAGTTTGAATATCATAAGAGAATTGAAGCTATTTAAAGCCTGGAAAATAACCACAGTGGTCAAAACGTTGCTACAATACATACATTGAGGAGGAAGGGGGGGTATCATAACATTGTGTGAACCAGCTTGCCATCTTGTTCAATAATTATTTCAGTGATTCAGTTTTGGTTACACAGCATTGTTTAATGGATCTCCCTTGTGTGGAATGCATTTATGTTTTTCGTCCCATACCCGGAATGTATAGTTGAGCTGCACCCAGCCCATATTTGTGCTATATACCCGCAGTTTATACTTGTGCTATCTGGTTGCATGGCATCTGTCTCATCACATAAGTTATGGTCTGTGTTGATATCATCCTAACTCCATGGTGACAAAACAAATGGGGACACAGATAAAAGAGAGACCGGAGATACGGGTTTAGCAGGAGAGAGAAGGTGAATGCTGAGTCCCCGGTGGTTTGGGGACAAGTTATTAAACCGGCCCGATGTTGCTCGTTTGGTTGAATGTAGCCCTCACATTCCCATTGCGGCGAGTTCGAACAGATTATGAAAATGTATACACTTGCTAGTGTTAATTGCTCTGGATAAAAGTATCTGTGAAATTAATATGTTGTACTGTTATTTAATTGTTATGTATGCTAAGAAAATACTATGATAACAACCTGGGAGTTAGGGTTAAATGTCTTGCTCAAGGACAGAACAACAGCGTTTTTTCACCTTATAAGCTCAGCAATTAGAACCAGTGACCTTTTGTCTAAAGGCCCACTGGTCATGACCACTAGGCTACTCTGCCACCCTGTTAAATGTCTGAATTAAAATGTAAATATATCTACGTGACAAATGCTTCTCTTTTCTCTATCGGGTTCTCTCATCATTTCCAATCAGTGGCCATTGTATAAGATACCCTACCGAAACACCATTGTAATAACGGACGACTCCTACAGTGTGACTATTTGAATGTTAGAATGCCCTAAACAAGGGACCTAAAAGATTTGGTTTAGGATCCTCATTGCTTGGTTGACATCTTGGTTTGAAATGGAACAGGCTGTTCGCAGCAGAAACGTATCAATATGCAGCAACATGCATAAAACCATCAGCATTGACCAAAATGCATGTCTTCTGACACATTTAATTTCTCCCCTTAGGAATTCAGGCTTTTCTCTAGGAGTGGTCCAAACATATACTGGATGGGTGTAACAAATTAACTGGCATCTGCATACAGTGTGTTCCATAAGTATTTGGACAGTGACGATAGTTTTGTTGTTTTGGCTCCGTATTCCAGCACATTGGATTTTAAATGAAACAGTGGCAAAGAGGTTAAAGAGCAGATAGAGATTTACTGTCATGAACCACGACCCTAGAAATGACAGCCCACATCAATGGTGAAAACTGTCATTAATGTCAACCAAGTCAAGGGTGAATACTGTCATTATTAATGTCAACCAAGTCAATGGTGAATACTGTCGTTATTAATGTCAACCAAGTCAATGGTGAATACTGTCATTATTAATGTCAACCATGTCAATGGTGAATACTGTCATTATTAATGTCAACCAAGTCAATGGTGAATCATTATTAGCATCATTTCTGCACCCCCTTTCGAAATGCATCATTGCACACTCAATCACACAAACTCACACAAAATACAGACAAACACAATGCTATTTTCGTCCCTTGCTTTTATATCCGGGAGATATAAGGGCCCCATGCTCCAGGAAAACTACAAAATAATCAGCTCATGGGTTGGTGCACCAGTCTCCAGTGAGACTGTAACAATGTGTGCAGTTGGAAAACCAGTGCATTTGTCTGAATGACAATCGACAACCTCCCCGGACCTGGAAAGCTTCAAATGTTTTTGGTCTGGTCATTGTGCTATTTGTTCTGCACAGATCCTGTTTCTGGGTTACGTACACATGTACCTCAGGTATGTATACTATGGATTTTGACCACATGCATGTCTGTTTCTGTCTTAGGTTGTCCCGATATCACAGTTGGGATCTTACCCGTCATTGGCTTAACCAGCGTTCTTCACTGGCCACACTTCAGGTCACATATCAGGGAGGATTGGAGGATGTAATATATGTCACGAGAGTACAGTGCTTTTCGAGCAGCCCATAGCACACAGCAGTTTTGTCATGTGTTATAGTAAAAAAAGCACACCAATAGTAATTGGATAAATGTCTTTCAAATAAATTGGTATATTTAGTACTTCAAATCCTTTGCATTCAACGACTGCCTGAAGTCTGTAGAGACTTCAGTGGAGGCTGAGTGTCTTGCCAGGTGACGCTCCACCATGCCTGTGCGTGACTGACTTTGCCAGTCAAGAACATTCCTCTTTTCCATTCTGAAGAACTAGTGGGTGTTTTTAGCAGCACGTTTGGTGTCATGGTCTTGCTGCAGGTCAAAGCACTCCTCAAAGCGTTTGGAGGCATTTGGTCATATGTCCAGATGTTTCTGTACACTTCAGAACTCATCCTACTGCCGTCACCAACAGTTACAGGGGTTAATGAGCTGCTTCCACTGGCAGACATACATGCCCAATACATAACAGCTTATTTCAGAGATAAGTTGGTGCTAGTTCCTCTTTTCCTTTACACTTCTTTCTTGCCATCACTCTGATCCAAGGTAATATCCGTTTCATCTTTCCACAATAACCTTTTCAAGAACTCAGCACACTCTTCTTTTTTAAGCTATCCTGTTTTATTCCCCACCTTGCAGTCCAGTATTTGTTGTTCAGCCTGTGAAGTGTTTGGTGGATGGTAGTGGCTGACATTCATACCTACCTTCTAGAGAGGGTTCCTCATCTGTGCGACAGTTTTTTCTTTTTTTTCTTCACTGCGGTGGACATTCTTTGGTCATGCACTGCAGAAGATTTCCTTGATCTACCAGCTCATTTGCCATTGCTAATCTGAAGTTTTTTTTTTCTTACTGTAACTGCTGATTTTAGAATGCCTTATGCTTCACGATGTCCATCGTGACTTGCATTGACACTGTCTTTACTTTAACCCCATTTTCATTGTATAATTTCTAATCCAAATTGCTGGAGTACAGAGTCACTCTTCTAGTACATAGGGGCTGCAATGAATTGATTTTATTCTCTTTTCATTTCAAGAAAATGCTAA
This sequence comes from Esox niger, assembly GCA_016801105.1. Classification (NCBI taxonomy): domain Eukaryota; kingdom Metazoa; phylum Chordata; class Actinopteri; order Esociformes; family Esocidae; genus Esox; species Esox niger. Next base: position 33,341 of record JACXGJ010003266.1, on the reverse strand, counting down.
AGTGATCGAGAAGTTTGTGTAGCGGTGACTTCCTAAAACCACTGAGGCCAAACAGACAGAGACAGAGAACAGCACAAAGAGTAAGGAGAAATTAATAAAGCAAAATATGCAGATGGAAAGAGAGAGAAAGAGGATCCCACTAAGTCCCATTCCCATCATTCTTAAATCCCATTATCTTCAATGCTAGAAATCTTCCTCGTCTCACTGTCTCTCATCTCTCTTCTTCCCCATCCCCCTCCTTCCCTGTTAGTTAGCCATGTTTCAGTCAGTAATGTTTAAGGACAAAAGAGGGTACATGCAGGCATGATAAGACCTCTGCAGAGAAAATGAGACATGCTTCACAAACAGTGCCATGTAATTTCTAATTAGGTATTTTCTAGCTTTTTTATAAATGTATTTTTTTAATGCAGGCCTTTAATGTAGATGTAGACTGGGGAATCAAACCACCACCCTCAGGGGCTATATGGTCTGGGGGCGGCAGCTCTACAATTAGATCAGCCACTGGGAAATGGACAACGGCATCTTTTTTAAAAGCGAACACTGAATTTCTTCAAGGTTGAGTGCCAAGGTTTTCTGTATTGAAACAGTTGCATGACAGAAGAAGGGTTTAATTAGCAGGCGCCTTTATATGGTCACAGTGCTGAGTGTTTTTCAGTCTGTTTCTGCAACTGAACTCACAGCCTCTTTGTTTAATGGATCATAAAAGGCCAGAGGGAGGGTTGTCTATGCTTTGATTGACAGGTGCAGCAGGATAGAAAACTGTGTGATTTACGTGTGTGCATGTTTTCGCACACACTAACATTGTTTCATGCTAAGTGTGCGTGTGTGTGTGTGTGTGTGTGTGTGTGTGAGTGTGTATGAAAAGGAAAGCAATAGTATTTAGATCAGAAGTACCAGGGGTCTTTTAATCATATCATACTAGCTCTGCACATGCCAAAGCTGCTATTAACTTAGGACCCCTTTCCTTGTCAGATATATACCAGGAGCATGTAAGGAATGCCACATAGCCCCATTAAATCATTTCCGGTCATTTAGTGATAAAGATTAAATGCGGCTGCATTTTAACAATTCAAAGGACTCTGGGATATTTTTTCAACCCTTGAGTAGAATATTACGTAGTGGATTAGAACTGAGTTTTCCATTGCTTAGATGTGGGTTAAGGAGGTGTAATTGGACAGATTTGGGTTAAGGAGGTGTAATTGCTATGTGACTGTAGTGGGACCGGTGGGACTGCCAGGGGCATTACTACATGATTACTAACCATTTTGGCTGACCTAGAAAAACCGGAGCGCAACCGATATCTACCTCTCCAACTGTAGCTCTGCCAAGCACAGCCTTGTACACACACATGCTTATTTTACTACACTTACCAACTAATGGCTTTTATGAAGGAAAGTGTACTTTTTATGCTGGTCAGGTGTTGGTTTTCCAAGGCACCTTAAGAGGAATGCACCTATTGTACATCGCTCTGGATGAGAGCATCTGCTAAACTACGTGTGAATGAGACTCTTCACACACAAAAATTTGTTTTTCAGTCTGTGTTGGGACCAGAAACACATTTCCCCTAACCTCAATAACAAACCTTAATACCTAAACCTAACATAGCCCTAATGCCTAACTTTTACCTTTACTTTAACCTAAAATGACCCCAATTCTACACTACCCCCACATTGTATATGTATCTGTAAGCTGGAAATATTCTATTTCCTAGTGGGGACCAATTGCAAAAACTTGTGGAGACCTGTCATGTTTTACTATCTTTGTGAGGTCTTTTGTTCCCCATTTTGTTAAATGTAACCGACACACACAAACACCTCTGCGAGCCATCCCTTCTGAGTCTTTTAACAGAGTGTCTGGCTCAGATTTGAAAAGTGGGAATAATATTTAGTCCCTCCTTTCCAATCAGAACAGTGAATTGTGTTATCCTATAACGAGTCTCAGTAGTGCAGCTGGTTAACAAGCAGACCAAATGATTTTTTAAATTTGTCTTTAGTTATGTTTAAGCAGCTTGGGAAATTTAAGATCCGTTCTTTAAAGATTCTCTATCTAGATGATGTGAATTGGATAGTGTGGATATTAGTGGAGAGAGAATGTGAGGGTGAGAGAGGCAGAGCCATCTGCTTCACTCCTCTCTGTTTTGACTTTAGAGGAGCGAATTGTTCCTTTCCATAGCCTCTCGTGGGGTGGGATGACAGATTTCAGTGCTTATTGGTGACCCCCTAGTGTCACTGACAAATGTGTTACAAAACCGTTGTATGTGTAGGCATAGGATTCCTCAGAGACCTGCTTGGATCTGGAAACAAGGGGTCTTACAAGGCAAATGGTTAAAAGTTCAAAAATCAGATTTTTTAAGAAAAGGTAATTTGATGATGTTTTGAAAGGCAAGAAGAAATCTTCAAAACACAAAAAGGGTAGATGTATTCAGTATTCAGTACCAGTCAAGTATGGACACCAACTCATTCAAGTGTATTTATTTATTCACCCATGCCAATAATGTGCAATAATGCACCCCCATACACTCAAGGATGCTGGCTTTTGAACTGTGCTCTGATAACAAGGCGGATGGTGCCTCTCCTTTTTAGTCCAGAGGATGCGTCGTCCATGATCCTGAATTTTTTTATTTTATTTTGATTCATCAGACCACAGGACAGTTTTCCACTTACTCTCAGTCCATCTTAAATGAGCTGAGGCCTAGAGAATGCAGCAGTGTTACTGGATCTTGTTTGTTTATGGTTTCCTCTTTGCATGGTAGTTTCAACTTGCATTTGTGGATGCAGCGATGTACTGTGTTCACAGATGATGGTTATCTTGTAAGGATATTATGTACCACTGATAATGAGATCGCCAATTTTACACAGAGAAATGTTATTTTAAAATTGTTGTACTATTTGCCAGCACAGTCTGTCACAGAGGGGTGAACCCCTCCCCATCCTCACTTCTGACAGACCCATCCTCTCTGGAATGAACTTTTAATATCCAATCCTGTTACTGATTTGTTGCCAGTTTGCCTAAATAACTGTGATATTTCATCAGGTTATGTTTTGTAGCATTGTACAACATTTCCAATCTTTTGATTTCTCTGTCCCAATTTTGTTTTAAACATGTTGCTGGCATCAAATTCAAAGTGGGCATATATTTTTCAGGAACTAATAAAATGTCAACATTTTATATGTTGTCTTTGTACTATTTTCTATTGAATATAGGTTAGGGAACAGGTTGTACATTTCATTTTATTGGTTCTTCAAAGTAGCTACCTTTTCCCAAATGACAGTTTTGTATACTTGGTTATCTCAACCAGCCTTACGAGGTAGGCTCCTGGAATGCATTTCAATTAACAGATGTTCCTTGTTAAAAGATTATTTGTTAACTTATTACTATATTTTTTTTATTGCCGCCAGTCCGTTGTGTTGTGACAAGGTAGTGTTTGTATACAGACCATCATTATATTGGTAGTACTGTAGGAGAAAAGATCAAAGAGAAACGCTAATCCATCATAACTTTTACACATGAAGGTCAGTCGATCTGGAAAAGTTCTTAAACTTTCTACAATTGCAGTTGCAAAAACCCTTTAGTACTATGATGAAACTGGCCCTCATTGGGACCGCCACAGGAAAGGAAGACCCAGAGTTGCCTCTGCTGCAGAGGATATGTTCATTAGAGTTACCAGCCACAGAAACTGGCAAATAACAGCACCACAGGTTGCAAATATATGCTTCCCAGAGTTCAAGTAACAACCACATCTCTACATCAACTGTAGAGGAGTCTGTTTGAATCAGGCCTTCATGGTCAAATTTATGTAAAGAGACCACTACCACAGGACACCAAACAGAAGAGGTGGTGTGGGGGTTCTTTGCTGGTGACACTGTCAGTGATTTATTTAGAATTTAAGGCACACTCAAACAGCATGGCTACTACAGCATTCTGCAGTGTTATGCCATTCCATCTAGTTTGCGCTTAGTGGGACTTTAATTTGTTTTTCAACAGGACAATGACTTAAAACACACCTCCAGGCTGTATAAGGGCTGGCCTCCACATTCACCTGACATCAACCTATTGAGATGGTTTGGGGTGAGTTGGATCGCAGAGTGAAGGAAAATCAGCCAACAAGTGCTCATGTGGAAACTCCTTCAAGACAGTTGGAAAAGCATTCCAGGTGACTACCTCATGAAGCTGCATTGGTGCTTGGCTGATAGTGTACTTGGAAGGAGTTAAGTGCCTTGTACAGTTTTGATGCTTTGTTGGCATTGTCTTGCTATTTAGAAGAAATCAGGTGGTTTCTGGTCTCAATAGGCCAGTTAATCTGTCAAGTTGTGTAGCAGTTGCTTTGTTTTTGGTATTGTTTGTGTTAATTCACTGCCAGGCTACTATGGGTGTGGTTTGGCCCTCCATACTTGGTATTACTAGCAAACTTATTCTGCTTGTCAGTGTACAGTATTGGAGCTTGGCTGATCTACTGCAATCAGAAGTTAACTGTCTCTTTTGTTTTATATTTTGTTGTGGCTTCAAATAGTTCCACTGCCACCACCTTCATCTGTTCTTTCATTATTTGGGTGGTCCTCTTTTCAGCAATGACCATGCTGGAAAGAAATTAAGAATGCTTACTACTAACTGTCTGGTGATTATCCTAGCTCTTTTAAACAAGTATGCACTTACTTCAAGTTGCTCTGGAAAAAATGGCTGCTAAATGACAAAAATGCTAAATGTAAACATAAAGCTAATTCAGGGAATGGAGTGTAAAGCAGGCATCAAGGCAAAGGGCACTTTTTTGGTTACTACATGATTCGATATATGTTATTTAATTGTCTTCACAATTATTATTGTGTGGAAAATAGTAAAAATAAAGAAATATCCTTGAATGAGTTGGTGTGTCTAAAGTGTTGACTGGTGCTGTATATATACAATGTAAATATGTTTATAATATTTACATACACACACACATATATATATATATATATATATATATATATATATATTTCCATGCATCTTCAGGTTATTTATCAGAATTGTTTGATTTTATTATGGGTTTTATTATGACATTGCTGTGAAAAAGCATTGGCATATTTCTCACATTGAATTTGGTCAGGTCTTCTTGTGGTAGAAATATAGCAGTAAATTATATATGAGAGTGAATAAAATGATACTAAGTAGGTGCAGGTTTAATTTGTTTGGTTTGCTAGGTAATCAAACATGCAATCTTCAGGTCTTGAAAAGTTAACAAGAATTATAAAGGTCAGATTCTTGGATACCTTGGTAGGCTTGATTTAAGCCAACCCTGTCCTTGAATCTGACTAACTTTGGCCTTCTGATTTAAACACCTCCGGGAAAACAGTTGTTGATGCATTTCAGTCTGAAAAGGATTACAAATGCTCTGGGGCTCCACAAAACCTCAGTCAGAGCCATATCATCCAAAGGGAGAAAGTTTGGGAAAGTAGTGAATCTTCCCAGGTGTAGCTGTCCTGCCAAAGTCTCCCTAACAGCAAGGTGTAAAATCAACCATAAAGTCACAAAGAACCGTACAACAAAATCCATGGATCTGCCGGCCTCCAGATACATTTTTCTGTAGAAATCTGTTTTCACTAGATTTATTTCATCCCTAAACTGAGATGGGTGTTCCAATTAAGATGATTAAGGTATTATAATCTTACATTCATCCCATACCCTGGTAGTCATTCTGTATACAGGTTGTGGGTGATTAAAAATTCGTTTTGGTGTTCTAACTCTGGCTGGATTACAATAGCAATGACACATTAAGTAGCAAGCCTGCAAAATTCAAATGAAAGCATGGATATGGTCTGTAACCACAAGTTTCCTTACACCGCTGTCTTGGCGTAGAACTAATCCCTAACATAAAGGCTGTATGATATTCACTACTATTCAAAAGTTAGGGATCACTTAGAAAGTTCCTTATTTTTTAAAGAAACTATTTTCATTAAAATATCATCAAATTGATCCGAAAACAGTGTAGACATTGTTAATGTTGTAAATGATTATAGAAGCTGGAAATGCAAGTTTTTTTATGGAATATCTACATAGGTGTACAGAGGAACATTATCAGCAACCATCAGTCCTGTGTTCTAAAGGCATTGTGTGTTTGCTAAGCCAAGTTCATAATTTAAAAAGGCTTATTGATCATTAGAAAATCCATTTGCAATTATGTTAGCACCCCTGAAAACCTATGGTGATTATAGGAACAAGCTTCTTTAGACTAGCTGAGTATCTGGAGCATCAGCAATTGTACTGTAGGTTAAATTACAGGCTAAAAATAGCAGAAACTATTCTTGATCTGAAAAGTGAAGGCAATTCCATGCAAGTAGTTGCCAAGAAACTGAAGAATTCGTACAACACTGTGTACTACTCCATTCACAGAACAGCGCAAACTGGATCTAACCAGAATAAATAGAGGAGTAGGATGCCCTGGTACACAACTGAGCAAGAGGACAAATACATTAGAGTGTCTAGTTTGAGAAACATACGTCTCACAGGTCCTCAACTAGCATCTTCATTAATCAGTAGCCACAAAACCCTAGTCTCAACATCAACAGTGAAGGTGCGACACTGATATGCTGGCCTTCAAGGCAGAGTTGCTAAGAAAAAGCTATATTTCATACTGGCAAATATAAAGATAAGATCTTTATAACATGACTACAGCACAACGTGTTGGGAGGTGTCTTTAATTTAGACAAACTCAAATACATTTATTGAGATATGGCTATTTATCCTAAAAGCAGACATATCTTAAACACTCTCCAAAATAATAATTAGCGATGCTTCACCTTGGCAAACACAAAGGACACAAAGGGCAGGAACTGTCCCACTTAATCAAGACAAAATTATTGAATGGACACTGCCATTATATTATTATGATTGTATATTTATAAACAATATGGTGTCAAATTATATACACATACATGTATTTATCACTAAGATTATGTTCACTTGCACTCATTTACTCATCAAATGGTAAACTATCAAACATTTCACCTCCTCTACAATTTGAGGTGATCGGATCACAAAACATTGCATTTGTTAGACACACGCCAAATGAAATGATGCTGGAGGAATGCTTGTCACCATCAGTCCAGCAAGGTGGAGGCAATTTGATGGTCTGGGGCTGCTTTGGTGGTGGTAAAGTGGAACATTTTTACAGGGTTAAAGCGACCTTGAAGAAGGATCAGTCTGGATCAGTCACTCCACTTTACAACTAATACCATGTTGATGGCACTTGATTAGAGCCGGTTTCCTCCTACAACAGCACAATGACCCAAAGCACAGCTCCAAACTATACAAGAACTATTTAGGGAAGAAGCGGTCAGCTGGTATTCTGCCTGTAATGGAGTTGCCAGCACAGTCATCAGATCTCAGCCCTATTGAGCTTTTGTGGGAGCGGCTTGACCGTATGGTACATAAGAAGTGCCAATCAAGTCAATCCTTACTTATGGGAGGTGCTTCAGAAAGCATCGGGTGAAATCTCTTCAACAAATTGACTACTATAAATATAAAGGTCTGCAAGGCTGAAATTGCTGCAAATGGAGGAAAATGTTTGATGAAACCAATGTTTGAAGGACACAATTATTATTTCAATGAAAAATCATTATTTCTATGTATAATTTCATGTAAAACAAGGACATTTCTAAGTCTTGAATTGTAGTGTGTATATCAAATTAATAAATCAATCAATCAAATGTTTTTAATAAAGCCCTTTTTACACCCCTTTTTACAGCCCTGTTGTCACCAGGTGCTTTTACAAAACACCTGGCCTTATACCCCAAAGAGCAAACAACTGTAGTGTTGTCATACAGAATGTGATTTGAAGGCTAATTTGACTCCAAAGCCCATAGAATAATCTAATAATCTTCATAAAAGCCTAAGTAAAACCCTAATATAAGGTTTCAGGCAAAACCTTTCATAAATGTAGAGGGTTCTTGTTAAAACCCTCTTCAAATGTTTCTCTAAATGGGGACAAGCCCAACAACCCTATATACGGTTCCACTTAGCACCTTGTTTTTTTGGAAGAGTGTAGCCTGCCTCCCTCTCCCTTCACCACCCTCCCCCTTGTGAGGTATTCTGGTCCGTGACTCACCCGTCCCAGTGCTGACTGGTATGTAACAGCTCCACATGGGCTCCCCCAAAAAAGGAAAAGACAGGAAGCCAATTCAAAAAGTCCATTTGTGGAAGAAATCTTTGAGCCTCTCAGTCTGCTGGTAAAGATTGTCAGAATTTCCTGCTTGGTTTTTGGTTGTTCAGATAAATATTCGATGGGGTTTTGGATGAACATAGTGTGTTGGCTATTAGGTTCCTACTGTCCTGTTGTCACTCAGTCTGTGTTCCTACCGAATATCAATCTCCACTTAGTGGACAAATCATCACTGTTAGCCCTTGGGCAAACCCCCAAAGTGTGAAAATGAATGTCATTGCTGTGCAAGTCTGTGTGTGCCTATCCAATATCTAAAAATATCCCGCAAACACTCCCTGTCATTACGTAAGCACAGCTGACATGATCATTGATATGCAGGATCAGTTTTTCCGCTGATCTTCTGATCTGGTGAACAATAGCCACAGCTGTCCCAGACGCCTTGTGTTTGTTCATGTGTGGTGAACATGCTTGATCAGTCAACCTGTGGTGATCCATCCCTTGCCCGTTTGCATGTTCTGCACAGTGGTTCTGAACCTGAATCATGTAACCATTTATATCCTCACCAACATGAATGGTTATCGGGTATAGAACTGTGCCCTGTTTAATGAGGGAGGACCGTGGGGTCATAACGGTTGAGCGGAGGCTGATTGGGACGTGAAGAGAGAGGGACTGGCTGGAGAGAGAGTAGTGAGGGTTGAGAGAGAATTAGAGTGGGAGAGAAAAAGGAGAATGTGAGTGTGGGAGCAGGAGAGAGTTACTGAGGAATGGTAGAGAACAACAGTGGGATTTAAAGGGTTGATGAGGGAGGCAGGGAGGGAGAGAGGGAAAAAGGGATAAAAGGAGGGAGGGGAAAATAATGTCCCAGATTCCCATGCCATTTAATAGAGAGCGAAACCAAAGTTAGCAGATAGTGATTGAGCTGAGAAAGTGACAGCGACAATCAGGCAATATTTCAATGCTGGACTATCTCTTTACTGAGAGATCGAAACGGGATTTTACAAAACGCCTCACAGAAAGACCATAGGATTATACTGTAGTGTGAATGGTGCTGGAAACCACATTTTTGTTCTCGTTCCAAACATGGATATTTTATTGGAATGTCGTTCCTAGGGATGTTTGATTAAATATTTACCGGATGATACATGTTAATGTAGCCTTTCTATTTACACACGGAGATGTCTTTGTAAAATACACACACAAACCACGGGGAGTTGCAGACGAGGGGCCTACCTGGGACGCCTCTTTGAGTACATGTGTGTGAGAAAGACGGACAGGAGAAAGGAGAGACTTAAACAGAGAAAAACCGAAGGAGGGAGTCCGAGATATGTACCTCTACAAAGCAACCTGTTCCGACATCCCTAACCCCAAGCAAAAGGGGGGCCCCAAACCACCGGACAGGGGCCCAGGGGGACAAGCGGTCCCCGGGGGTATGGTAAGCAAGCATGGTTTGGTGGGGGCCAGAATGTACACCCCTGTGATGCTGTGGGGAGGGTTCAGAGCCAATACCCAGCTGGAGGTCAAAAAGCTGGAAGAGTTCCTCAATGTCCACGCTGTGTCACTGCACGACACTGTGAGAAACCAAACAGGCATGGTCTACAGGTAATACAGTTATCTGTGTGTGTGTTTATATTTGTGTGAACCACGGAAACAGGAATGCACGTGGAATGGGATGGAGGGAAACTGATGCTCTGTGTTGGACAGATCAATGGATAATAGTTTAATCTGCCCTTCAATGCATCATAGTTTGATCTTGTACTGCAGGTTAAGGCATTACAGTGACAATTATGAGGTTGTGACCATATTATATTACAATACCTTAAAAATGCATGGTAAAATATTGGTAAGAAACATAAATACACACTTCTTGTTGTTTCATACATTTCAGTTATAGTCAGATATCAGATGTTTGGGAAGAGAAAAGCCTCTGGATTTCTATATATTTTGCAATCTTTTTTATACTTAATTTGTAACAATCTTTGGTCAAGAGCCAAAGTTGGAATACAATTCTACATTTTTTAAGAAGATCATATATTAAGCCTGATGACTATTAGTGCTATACAATAAAATTAACAAGAGGCACTTGCTGTTTGTAACAAGCAAAAATATTAAGAATTTTATTCCATTAAATAAAGAGATAATGAGGTGAATCGGTGTGAAAATTTCACGGAGTGTCACAAAAAATTGACAGTACAGATGCCACATATAACTGAGGCAATATACAAGGGTTTATGGTGCATAACGATATTACAGGCATTACATAGGAGCAATAGAATGGTCAAGACGCAATGGGCAAGAAAGCCACAGCGATTTTAGAAAAGCATTGAAAGGGGGACTGTTCCTGCGTCTAGACAACACATTAAAGAAAGCATGCAAGGTCTAATTCCTCATTATGACCCTGGGGTGTAGAGTTTTTAAATAGAAGACCCGTCGGGCTTCGAGCTGGAGGAGGCACTCAACCGTGTCACTGCATCTGCGGCTTGAGAAAACATGGTCATTGGCACAGAAGCAAAGATCAGTAACAGTGTGATTGGCTTCATGATAATGTGCAGCCATTGGTGATTTGAAATCCTTTCTGCCGATTACATAATCATAGTTGTTTCCTCATAATCCCAGTTATTTGCAAGCCATGTGGACTTCTTAGTAGGTATAATATACATTCTTGGATCCACAGGTGTTGAATCTACCAAGTTCCTTTTTCCTGACAAAGGGGTCAGAGGTGTTGGTCTGTTTTATAACTTTAGTTGCTCCACAGATGTAGCTGGGGAGGAAACCATGTGCACCAACATGATACGTACAATCGTAAAAAGATGAGTAAGAATTGCATTTACATTAGAGGTTGGTCATAAATAGTGAATATCTGAAAGAACTGTCCTCCAGTAAGACACACCTCCAGTCAAGTAAAATCTGTCCTCTATGTACAAAATATTTGAATGTTATTTTTTTTTTATTGTTATTTTTTTGTTATTTCTGAGCCGGGCTGCCTATCGCTCTAAGCACTTTGTTACAACTGCTGATGTAAAAAATGCTTTATAAAATACCTTTGATAATTCATTATTGTTAGGGTACACTTAATCAAGGTTGCAGTTTTTCCTTTTTCAATCAGATTTCTAAAGGAAATCTCTATATTTGTGTATTAGGATGTAGTATAGTCTATACTGATGCTTTCAACCTGATGTAACGTCTGGTTAGACTGAAACCTCATTGATCGTGGTACTGTCATTGACCTGTTATTGTAAAGCCAGCTTGTGGCCAGCTGGATATTTGATTCCACTGTTGTAGGCCTTTGCCTGCTAACTTCTATGGCATTGGTTTGTCTGCAAGTGTTGTGCTCATGGGTAACCTGCTCTTGAGTTCAGCACTAGCAGGTAAGAAGTTGGTCATTTCCAATTTCCTGCTAAAGGGTAAGTTTTAGGGCGAAACACACCATTGGATTTAGTGCTAGAATTAGGCTTCTTTTTTGGTTAAGACATTATGGGCAGTGGTTAAAGAGGGGGTGGGGGTTCGTTATGGTCACAAATACGTTTAATGCCCTGCTTGCTCCAACTCCTGTTCATGAATCTGCAACCCAATCATGTTAGATTTTTTCCATGCATGTGATTTATGGTTGCGCTTGGAATTTAGGCAACCTTTATGCCCAGCTACATGTCCGTCTACATAGAGTAGAACCATTTTTCTTTTGATGAACATTGCATAATATCTGGTGATTTGGCAAATAGATTTTCATTGGATAATGATGTAGGCACAATTCTCATAACCAAAGGTGCCTGGGCTCAGTGCCACCTGGCTCTTGTTTGGACCATTATTAAGCCCGGATTACAACTGAATGTTTAATGTTAAACATAGTTTAAGGTTAGGTTGGTGAAGATCAGATTAGGGTAAGATTTAGGGCTAGAGGATAGGGAACATGTGCTGCTGGGGACCCCAGTGCTGCTGGGGAGAAACAATCCTTGCCAATAAAATAAATTAAGGACAGTTTCAACTTTTGGTGACATTTTGCAATTCCATATGAGTTAATCAAAGACTAAAGGTTCAGGAAAGGTTGGTAAGGTTTAGGTAAATGCTTATTATTGAAGTTAGGTTTACATTTGGGGGTTAGGATCGAAAAATGTATGCATACAAAATATATTACCGTTGTTATTAATGCATTTGAAGTTTTTGGCCATTTTGTGTTTTTGGCCGAAAGAGTAGTGGGTTGGATTTGAACCCATGCTTTGGCAGTATGTGTTTCAACCACTGGACCACCAAAGATGTGAATGGGAATACGTTTTTAGGTCTCCACATAGTGAGTGAACTTGGACTTTAGGAATCTGTGTATCCTGGTTTTTATGCATCCCCATGGTACCCTACAGAACATCTGTCAACATCCTTTTCCAGGTCAGTGAGTATTAGTCATCGAAATGCCCCAAGGTCCCTTTGTATGCGTTTATTTGTGTGTTCTGGACTTGCTTTTGTATTTTCCACATAAGCAATTTGTGACAGTCAATAAATACTGTCCACTTGTGGATGTTGAGATTGGCTCAGACGGAAGGCAAATTAACCATCTTGACCTTAAAACTAGGTTATCTGTGTGGCCGTGCACTATATTAGTCCACTGGCTTAAGGTCTACACATTTTATCCATGGTACATTGTTTAACCAACCTAATGTAATCATCTTTGGCCCATTGACAAAACTCCAGCAGCATAAGTAGGGCATGTCTGTTGTTTTAATTCTGCCATTCAGTGGCGAATCTGTCATTTCACCAGCACTTGAGGTTTTCATTTTGCCATGCCGATATGAATCCAAAGTTTGCAGACTGGAGCCTGTTAAGAATGATAATGTGATAAAGGCGAATGGGATATTTTAATAATATTAATGTGATAAATGTGAATGTGATATGTTAATATTAATGTGAGAAAGGCTAATGTAATATGTTTAGGTTGATGTAGAAATTGAGGAGGAAGTTGGAAGAAGAAAGGTGCCGAATAGAAATTAAGCTGCAACAGGCTGGGCAGGGAGAGTCATGTACCACAAGCGCTGCAGTAACAGGAAAACAAATGTTATTGGTTAGGGGGGGGCTGACCTGGGATCCGCGCTTTATGAGCCGAGGCAAGACACGGAGGAATTTGACTACTCACGCCCTAGCGAGTAAGAAAGAATGTATAGGTAGGGGGTAGATTAGGGACGGGGCGGGAACTAGAAAGTCTATTAAAGACCGCACTGAGGGGAAGTAACTTCAGACTTGTTGGTAAGCTTGTCTCCAGATATATCTGATTGTGTAATCAATAAAATTGGCTGATTATTGATTATAATATTGTTCTCTTCCTTAATGACTTCATCTCATCAACTTATTCGGGTGAAGCAGGTTAAGCTTCAACAAGCCTAATGGGAACTCCTTTCCTCAGCGGATGGTAGAGCTAAAGCATTTCACTAGGTCCAAAGCTGATTTGGTAACTGCAAAATCAACATGTCCTGGCATGCCAGCATGTCCTAATTTCCTGTGTTATGTTTCTATACACTGTCTGTTATAAACTGAATCAGTCTGGAGATGATATACAGTAAGATGAACGTGCTCCTGAATTTGGTTTTATTTTTTGTGTCCTGACTCCTTAGTGTGTCTGTCTGTGCGTGTTGAGCAGAAGCAGTTTAGAGGATAGTCCATTTGACAGATGAGGCAGTTTAACTTGTACAGAAGGCTGCGTGAAGGTCAAAGATGTAGTGACCTGGTTAATACACAATTATCTCCCTAACTCACCCTCTTTCAACCTCTGGCTTTTCCATCCTTCTCTCTTCCTCACTCACTAAAACTTGTTTCTCTCCCACCCATTTGTTTGTGACACATCCAGAGTAGTACTTCAGAAGCATCTGACCCTACCGCATGACCCACCAGGGCCCATGGACCTCGCTAACCCAGTGCATTGTGGGAGCTATTCTTCCCCACAGGCACTACTGACAGATGCCAGATGCACTGAAGGCATTCAGGAAATAATGCCTGCATCAGCATTCAATAGCAGAAGCAGAGGTCTTTGCAGTCTGCCTATTCACGGAACTAAAAGGCAGAAAATCAAGCAGAGTCAATTTAACAAGCTTGAAACTACAACAGTACAGTTGCTAGTCAAAGGGTAGTGAATAAACAATTGACAAATTCTCTCAGAAGCAGCAGATGGTAAAAAGTCAGCACCAAGGTAAAAAAAAAAACTTTACAGCTCTGCTCATGGGCATGAAACAGCACAGCATAACAGTTCTCAGCAAAATTCTAACTCGAAGCTGACACTGGCAGCTGGCAAGGTTTTTACATCTGCAAGACAAAAACACGTCACTAGATCCTCAAAAACATTAACTTATCTTGGTATGTCGGGTAAGAATTCCTGAAGGGGGAAGATTTCCTTGCATAACCCATTAGCAAGTTTACAAGCTAGCTCTCATGATGCCAACAAAACATCATATCTTACAAAAAACGTGTACCAACTATAAAGGATGGAGGGTGTGGCATTATGGTTTCAGGCTGCTTGTCTGCCTCAGTGCCTGGCCATGTTGTCATCACTAAGTCAACCATGAATTCTATGCTGTACCATAGAATTCATGAAGATAATAGGGCCATCTGTAAAAAAAAACATGATAAACCAAACATGGTTGTGCCTTGCAAAAGGATAATGATCTAAAGCAGAAGCAAATCTACAACAGGATTGTCCAAAAACAACATTGAGGGTTATGGAATGGCCAAGTCAATGCCCACATTTTTATTCTAAGGAAATGCTGTGTGGAGGGGCCATGCATGGAGAAAAGCCCTGAAACATGGCAATTAAAGAAGCACTGTAAAGGAGAGTGGGCAAAACCTCCACCTAGTTGATGTTAAGGACTCACAGACTGTTTGAAAGAACAGTATCAAGTCATTCCCGCCAGAAGGGGGAACATCAGCCATTAAATCTAGAGAGGTCCATTTATTGCACCATGAAATTGCATTTCTGTTGATTTTAAGTGATCAGATTATTGCATAGTATAATCTTTCAATGTCATTTGTTGAATAAATTCACCTACCTGTCATTAAAGTGAAAACTTAAGACTACCATATGTTCATATATTCAGTGAAGATTATGTTATGTAAAGAAAAAACAAAAAGAAAGCCAGTGATGTTATAGGGAAGACAAAGAGCACAGTGCCTGTAATGCAAATAAGTACATCAAGTCTAACAATCAGACCCGCCAAACCAAGCCATGACATTATATCCTTAAGTGCTTCCTATTTACGGCTCTGTGGCCAGTGCCTTAGCCTTGCATCTTACCGTTTAGAAGAGTCGTAGCCTCCTCAATGCTGTGTTTAAACCTCTTGAGAAATGTTTGATGCCATTCTCCTTCCTCACAACATTGTGTGTTCAAGTCTCGCATAAAAGCCAGCTGTATAAGCTGAGCTTTTTGTGGATGTAACATACTGTGCCTGCATTCAATGAATACATTCTGCAATGTGGATTCCCCACCCACATTTCTGTAGATACCTCGAATGCTAGTCCATGTTTCAGTGCAACCTCACAGTCTCCGTTGTCGACAAAGGCTTGCAGTCGCTTTGACGAACAAATGGACCCCACATTTGTTAATACTGAATGTGGTTGTGAATTAACTTTTTAAGAATGAATAAGGAGCAAGCCACAATCAACTCAGTTAGGGTTAAATTCAACAACAGCTTGACTTTCACATCCATGAAGTTCGTGTTCACAGGACCCACTTTTTGCTTGGCTTGGTGATGACATTTCGCCCAGCACGGCATCCAAAGAGCTACAAAGTTGTTTAGACGCCCTTGTCTCCATCATGCTGACCTACTTGGCAAGCAACTACATATTCTTGCGGTTTTACTTGTTGAACTGTTGTTTACTTGGTGTTTGCTTGTGCCTTCCTGCCTGATTTTTCAGTTAGCCGTCACATCTCAGTTTGTCAATGCAACCACGTGTACAGCAGACAGGTTTCTCTCCAGTGTGGAGATCAATAACTTACTGGATGCAGTAACTTGTTAGGAAGGTATTCTTTGTGAGTCATGTTTACTTGTCAGATGACTTAGCGTTTAAAATTATAGTTGGTGATTAAAGCAATGCACATGTGGCGCACTGCAAGATCAAATTAATGTTGCTATATTTTCATCCCTGAGATTCCCAGACATCACAATAGCCCTGTTGTTGCATTGACAGTATGGCCAATATTAGGATCTAGTTGGGTTTTTTGTTCCAACTACTTTCAGCACAATGTCCTGTGTGACAATTTTAATCTTAAGATCTATAATTTTATTCCGAAAGTAATGTGATGTATATGTGGAATTAAATGGAACTGTGTAAATGCTTTTGTAGGTTTCTTGTCATTTCTACAGTAAAATGTTACTTCTTCCTCTGAACGTCAGTTGCTTCCAGACTCCCTTGCAAAGGAGGTTCATTCACTGCAATAATTTCCACAATAACTATAACAGTGATCATAGTTGCTCTGTATTCATCATAATGGTATATTTCAGATGGTGCTTTGTGTTTGTTTGGTTTTCCATAAATGTGTGCAGTTCTAAACATTCTCATTAGTTTTTTCCCCCAAAATGTGTCTTACTACCAGGCACTAAAAAAGACACATTTCTTCTACTGAAAATGGGACTTGGGTATGTGTCAAAATGGGACTTGGGTATGTGTCAAAATGGGACTTGGGTATGTGTCAAAATGGGACTCGGGTATGTGTCAAAATGGGATTTGGGTATGTGTCAAAATGGGACTTGGGTATGAGTCAAAATGGGACTTGGGTATGTGTCAAAATGGGACTTGGGAATGTGTCAAAATGGGACTTGGGTATGTGTCAAATTGGGACTTGGGTATGTTTCAAAATGGGACTTGGGTATGAGTCAAAATAGGACTTGGGTATGTGTCAAAATGGGACTTGGGTATGCGTCAACATGGGACTTGGGTATGAGTCAAGACCAATCTTCAGCTGGGTTGAGATATGTGCAGGTGCTGCAGTGTAACCCTTGTATTAACAGTGCTGAGCCATGGCCCTTCAGGTTGTTGGTCAATTAATAGCCTACAAACCTGTTTTTATCATAATAGCAATTTTTTTATGAAGCAAGAACTGCCTTGTTATGCATCATTGCAGGGCTTTTTAACATCTGTCATACTGGGTAATGAAGTGTTCCACTAGCTCTTCCCAAAATGTGAGTGGAAGTGTTGGGGAATAAGATTACTGAGATGCGAGCCTAACATTTCTCTCATATACTAATACATTTCAATACATTTAGCTTGGTGGACTTCCAAAATACAATACTTAAGAAAATATTAAACATTCTTACAAATAAAAGAAAAACTAGGCAAGTTTACAGCAGTTCAGCCAGGCTATGGGTAGAAGTGACTGTGGTCATCCATAGAGGGGGCTTTTAAGAGCAGCTATTTATTTACTCCTATTTGCTCTATTTGCAAGATATATTAGTTCTGACTCCGAGGTGAAAAATGGTCGGTAAGCTAATCCCTCTTAGGTCGTTTTTGTCAGTTGGTGACAGCATGGATGACCAAGTCAACATGGGCATGTAGTTCATCCTACAACTCCTTGATAATAAAGAACCTAATTCAAGTGCTTAACATTGGGTTGGATTTAAGATAATATAAGAAAAATATAACATATAACAGCAATAATAAAGTAAAACAAACAAGCTAGCCTGTTAATTTTATCTGTCAGATTCAGGAAGATGTCATATTGATGTAGTAAGCAATGATTTAGAAACCATTTCCAAAGGCACTGTACATAATCCATAAGGTAAAATGCTAATTCTGTATTTGGCAAGCTATGTAAACTCAAACTGTGATTGATCCCACAAAAGGTTTTCAACTGGTTATAGGTTATTCCTATTTTTCTTCCTATTTTTCTTAATATGAAAGTAATCAGATTACGTTACTGAATTGAGTAATCAAAACATTATGTTACTAATTACAAATGTGGACAGAAAATGTGTAACTGTAAACAGATAACATGTTAAAAGCAACCTACCCAGCCCTGTTTGTTAGGAGAGAATGTTGTTTGCGTCCCTCTAGCTTTTGAGTAAATCTTTTTTGGCCAGCAGCTCTATCTACCTTGAGGAAGGGAACAACCAAAGTACTGTAGACTACCTTTCCTGCAATGACAAGTATGCAACACAACTGTTCTAGCATCATAACATATGTCCCAATGAATCACTGGAACTCGCATGTTATTTAACATGTTAATTCTGAGATATAAAATCCCAAACGGTGTTCTGTAGGCTACTGGTGGATTTTAGCTTGGCATCTTTAAGTGCTGTAAATAGGACTGCATTTGTGGTGAAAATTCCTGCGTCGGTGGACAGTTCAGCTAAAGCGTTTGCATTTTCCTTTCGGCTGGTTTGCTTGGTTTACTGTATTTTGTTGTTATCCTGTCTCTCACTGTTCAAATAAACATACCATTAAAATGATAGGCCGATAATTTCTTAGTCAGTGGGCAAACGTACTAAATCAGCAGGGCATCAAAGGCCCGAGTATGCTCATGAGTATGCATACTCGGGCAGAAATTGGAATCTCTTGATACCAAGCCACGGTCAGGTAGACCAAGAAAGATTTCTGCCAAACTGCAAGAATTGTTCGGGAAACAAAGAAAAACCTCAGGAGATATACAGGCTACTCTGGAAAAAGACGCTGTGGTTGTTTCAAGGATTATTATTGCATTATTCACTAGCTCTACCCCTCACCATTTAGGTGATACCTTTTTAAAAGCTTAGTATATTTAAATGTTTCTAAAACGTCGACCTGATTACTAGACAGATTGCTAGCAGCAGCCCTTTTAGGATTGTGTTTCTCAACCCTGCTCCTGGAGGCACCCCGTCCTGCATGTTTTAGATCTCTCTCTTCCCAAACACACTTGAAGTAGCTCATCAAGGACTTGAATGAGCGGATCATTTGAATCATTTGAAACACTTTCCTAAGTCACTAAAACATGCAGGGCAGGGTGCTTCCAGGGGTATGGTTGAAAAACACTGACTTAGGAGTCCTCTTTCCCAGATATAGGAGCTGCTTTTAGACCAAACATTTAGGAGTCCTAAAAATGTTTAGGAGTTCCTCCGTAATCAGCAAGTTAGAAGCTTCGGTACTTTTAGCCTTAAGATGTTTCGTGAATACGGCCCCAGGTGTTATAAGTTGCAGCCTCCAGTGCATGGGAACTGCTGCAACATAGGTTTAAATCAGGTCTACTGCTCTTTTAGCATAACCCCCCAACTCTCTATTTCCCCACTTTTCTGTCCAATAAAAAATAAGAAATGACTGAAGAAATGAATAGGCATTCACTCCTAAAGTGTATAGAAACACATTGAGAAACATACATTGCTAAACAAGAAAAAAAAATGCCACATGCAATTGCTGTGTATCATTGTTCATTTAATTTGCTAGCTATCTACTGCATTAACATTGTTTTGTCATAATGAACACGTTTTATTGAAGCAGCAACTGCCCTGTTTGGTCCCCAGTCAATGTATGGTTGTGACAGCTTAGTTGCGCAACATCTTCAACATCTTCTACAAATCAATCAAATCAACCAGATGTATTGATAAAGCCCTTTTTACAACAGCAGTTGTTACAAAGTCCTTTTACAAAACACCCAGCCTGAAACCCCAAGGAGCAAACCACAACACTGTTGAATAAAAATGGCTAGAAAGAAACTAGCTAAGATGGCTGAAATTTTGGAAGAAACATAGAAAGGAACCAGGCTCAGAGGAGTAACCAGTCCTCTTCTGGCTGTGCCGGGTGTTGTAATAATAAAACAATGCGTGGGCTGAGTCCTGAGTCTTTTAAACCTAGTCCAGGAGCATGACCAGATGGACAAGGACAGGGACAACCGGGGGTGGGGCAGCAACAAATCTTTCAAACCTGGTACTCCGGATGTGTGGGCCAAGACCTGATTTCCTCCTACGTTTAAACATGGTATGAGATCTAAGGTTACATGTAGGTATGTATGGCTGGATAATTTCAGTTAGTTAAGTAGGAGGAAGTCAATGTAGTGTATTATAAGTAAAAAAAAGCCTTAAAACCAGCCCTAACCCTAACAGGCAGCCAGTGTAAGGAGGGTAGTACTGAAGTAATGCATTCAATTTTTTTGTTCAAGTTAGGATTTTAGCAGCCGTGTTCAGCACTAATTGAAGTTTATTTTTTTAGATTTCTCCAGGTAACCGGAAAGAAGAGCATTGCAATAATCTAATCTAGAAGAAACAAAAGCATGGATTAGTTTTTCTGCATCAGTTTTTGATAAAAAGTTTCTGATTATAGCAATGTTTCAAAGTTGAAAATAAGCAACTTGAGATATATTTTATATGTTCATCAAAGAAGAGGTCAGGGTCAAAGGGTAATGCCGAGGTTTCTTACAGTTTTTTGGGATATGACCATGCAGCCGTTTAGGTTCACACTTAGATCTGCCAACAAAACTCTTTGTTTCTTGGGTCCTAAAATGTCTGTTTCTTGAGTTTAAAAGCAAGAAGATCTCTGTGATCCACTTCCTAATATCTGAAAAACACATGCTTCCAAAGTAGCTTATTTTGGGGCTTCTCCATAACCTCATTATGTCATCAGCATAACAGTGAAAATTGACATTGTGGTTCCGGATGCCATCACCCAGTGGCAGCATTTCATATATGTTATTTGTCTTCAGAAAGGCATTCAGTTGTTGGGAAACACAATTTTTCTAAGATTTTTGAGAGGTTCGATATCATTGTTTAATATGTCTGGGTCCAGATTAGATTTTTTTAGAAGGGTCTTAATTTCCGCTATTTTTGTGAGTTTGGCACACATAGACACAGGTCTAGTTGGCAATTTGTGGGTTACTAATTTAGTGAACGTGTTGAGCGATACAAGATCAAAGATGTCATGTGTCCCCATTGACATCAGGTCAGGAGGTTCAGGTCATTCTTAAGACACGTGCGAATATACCTATTTAAGGAGGTGTCATTTATTTTCTAATGGTGATTATCTTTTCATCAAAGAAGTTACTGCTGAAGTGAATACCCACTTCACTTGTTGAGTGTTGATTTTTTAATAACTTTGCAACCGTATGAAAGAGACATTTTGGATTGTTTTTGTTCACCTCAATCAGTTTGGAGAAATAAGCTGATCGATCAGATGTGTGTGCATTTTGGTATTGTAGTGTACTGTCTATACAAGCTGGTCTGAATACTTCCAACTTGGTGGAGCGCCACTTTCGCTCCAATATTGTGTAGGCTTGCTTGAGTGCTCTAGTATTGTCTGTGTACCAGGGAGCGAATATCTTGTTGGATATATCTTTAGTTTTAGTGGTGCGACCATATCTAAAGCATTTCACAGTGTTGAGTTTAGATCCTCGATTAGATCGTTTGCAGATTTATTTACTCTGTCATCGATGAGCGAGCCTGGAAGAATATCAAGAAATCGATTTGGAGTCAGAGAATTTATATTATGGCATTGAAAGTCATTGTTTGGGTTGCAAGTGGGTTTCTTGTTGTAACGGTAAATGTAATAAGACGGTGATCTGATATTCTAGGTTTATGGAGAAAAATTGTCAAAATGCAGCGATTTGGGTTTAGGTGCACAACCAAGTATGGAAATGGTGTTGTGGAAGATTATTAAACGGCAGATTGAGAAATTGTTCCACCACACCTGTGCATTTTGGCTGGAGTGTTTAGGAAAAGATATGTAATAAATACATAACAATGAAGAAAACCATATTAGACTGACTTGGTGAGAAATCCTCCCTATGCCAATCACCACTCGTACATCACTGACTATGGTGTGGTAATTATAAAGCTTTGGTTCATAGTGGTTTTGAGGGTTCAGTGACTGTGTTTTGAATGTTTCCTCAAACTGTGTTAAAACACTGCAATTTCCAGTGCCATCATTATTTACACACCATTTGCTCAAAGTAGAGGATTCAGTAGAAGTTGAAAAACTAAAACAGCAAGTCTTTCACATGCGGTACAAAGGGGAGTGACAGATGACATTGGATCTTAGTGAAGCTGTAGTGTGTGGTAACCACTTACCTAAGCCACGCAAAGTGAAACAAACGTTGTAAACGCGCCGCACTAAAAGTGCCAAAAAGCTAATATCTTATTCATCTCGGAAAACAAATTAATATTTAAACATGTAGCAGCAGGTGTCCCCAATAAATTCTTAATTGACCATGCTATTTGAGAGGGGTGTCCAACAGTGTGTGTGTGTGTGTGTGTGTGTGTGTGTGTGTGTGTGTGTGTACACGCATACAAGTGACTTTGGATAGTGTATAATATATAAATATTTCACTCTTTGTTTGTGTGTGAATGTGTGTGTGAGCACATGCGCTTGTGTACACCAATATTTCCAAGACAATGCCATCCTATATGGGCTGATGCCAACATGTGCTGCCAACTTGAAGGACAGTGGATATAGTTTGCCAGACTGTATAAAGAATTTATGACTTCAGCAGGGATGTGTTGATCATTGTTCTTGTTCTAAGCCTTCTAAAGCTGGCCGCTGTTGGGTTGTGTTAGGCTGTTATGAGCTTTACAGACAGGTTCTAAGCCAAGCTACCATGTCACATTTGGCTGCCACTCACAGTTTGAATAAATCACTTCAAACTTGAGAGGAATTATTTTTGCCGCTATAGCAAGGTTAAACTAACTTGCTATATTTTAAACATAACACTTATGTGTGTAAAAGCATCCCCTCTCCACTACCAGATACAACTACAACACAAAGGGATAGTTCAACCTAAAACTTATTTGGATGAAATTCCCCGTACCTGGTGTTGTCTGAAGGTCCACCATTCTTTACATTTTAGCATCATTAACATCAAATTCATTAAATAAAATTGTCATACCCAATATGCAAAAGCTGCATTGCATGTAGAAACTCTGAACTTCTAACTTAATTAAATAACCTGACACAATAGCAGAGTTTTGATTGTAATTTGCTGGCACTATTTCTCTTACTAGCAATATTTGCCATAACCAGTGCATGTTTTGTCTACACGGGAAGCAGATACTGTTGTTAGTGGGCAATTGTCTTCATTGAAGTGTAGAATTGTAGAGATGTGGTTTGGGGAATTCTAGGTATCCATACCTACAGTACAAATGACATTTTACAGAAATACATGGGGCTAAGGTGACTTATGATATACAGCTTTGGAAAATATTAAGAGACCACTGCAACTTTTGAGTTCCACTGGAAGGTTTTGAGTTAGGAATAGAAGCGTTCAATTTGCAGTCTCTTAATTTGATCCCTTCTGTTCCTTCCTATTCAACTTTTAAAAAAAAATTGTAAAGTTAACACCCATGGTTGTTTTTATTAGCAATATATTTAAGAATTTTTCGCCACATCTGTACATTTGCCTGTCTTTTTAACTACTTTGTGTTGACCTTCTACCCGTCTGAGATTTGGAGACCTGCCCAGCTCTTTTGTACCTCAGTCTGTATCTGTGCCTTCCCATGTATGACCCCAGCCTGTACTTCTGACCACACTTCAGCTGTCCCGTTATCATTTAAAAGCGGCGCACACTGCGACTGCAACCACAACACCTGCCTCCATCTGGTATCATTACAGTGAAATGGTAGACTCAATTAGCCATGTGCTTTTTCTCCAGATAAAAAAACATAGATTTTTAGCAGATGGGAGTGAATAAATATACATTCAATCAGCTTTTTAAACAGTGAATAAATATGAAACAACATATGAATATTGTTATTGGCTACACCAGAAGATAATCCATCTGATTATTTCTCATGGAGATGTGGGAATCCAAAAAAGTTGCTATATGTTTTGCTAAAAGTTACTGAAATTACAGCTATTTCTTCTATCTGTCATGAAATATCACCTTTCTGCACGTTTCCTATGCTGCTATGGCCCTCTTGTTAATGGGTGTGAGGCTGGCAAGGATATTACCAAGAGTTACTAAACCACCGGTGGGCCGTTTGCAATACTGAATCATTCTGTCTCTTTAATATTGTATTGGATTACGTATCTAATGTCAGGAAGAGGGCTGAGCTCAGGAAAGGTGAGGGAACACTGCATTGGACCAGTCCTTGTCCAAATGATTTATCAACAGATTTATCTACAGAGTTGATTGGTGTCCTAAGTATCCATCAAGGTTGGCATCTCTATAACACTGATGTAAGCTAGTCCATATGTCGGGTGTTTTATATGCTAATGGGTGTTCTTAATGCAATTAGTGTCCTGATACCAATCCAGGTCTTGGCTAATGCATTGCACAATCATTGGAGTCGGTTGGGGTTATCTCAGTCGACAAAAAGGCACCCACATTGAGAGGGAAGAACCACATATAGTTTACCATTTCTTCCAAGATAGGGGATCTTGAAGACAGCATCTCCATTTGTCTTTCTCTCTCTCTCTCTGTTCCTCATTTCCATCAGTCTGCGTCTGTATTATTAATGGGAGTCTATTAGCGGTAGTTTAAGAGGTGTTCTCCCATGGCATCCTCACGGGAAGGTCAGTGAAGGAGAATCTCCCTGGAGAATGGGCGCAGTGGGAAATTACCCTCTCCTGCTAGTTGTTCAACTAAGGTTAAACTGAAGAATGAAATTAACCTTTTATTCACTTACAAAATGTATTTAGCTAGCAATAGAAAGTGCATTGGGATTTTGGTGTATTGCTAGGAGTATATCACACCTCACAGAGTTTTCACACCTCTGTCCCCATCCTCCCCAAACAACAAATGCCCACAGAGATTTGTCAACAGCTCCTTCACTATTAAAGTGGAAACATCAGGGGTGGCAGCATTTTCTACCGTCTCTATGAAAAGTGTCTGTTTTTGCTTTGACCACCAGGGGGGGCCCCACCACTGCTGTCAATTACACTTATGGCTGGACGGCCATCCATGGGTGGATGTGATAGGCCAAGCCAGCTAACATTACTAAAGTGTATGGGCTTGTCTGTCTGTCTGCTTCGTGCATGTGCACGTGTATGTGAACGTCCAAGTGTGTGAGTGCCATGTGCCTGTCATCTGACAGGATGTTTGAATACTGATACTATTAGCTTACCTGCTGGGAATGGTCTACCTCAAGACTGTTGAAGATGTAACCCACATATTATAGTGTACACATGAGCTGCTCAGCCAGACTCTCTTTATTCAGGGCTGGTTATTCAAGGTATTTCACATAAACCCGGTTTTCTGATATTATGAGTGATGTGACTCCAGAACTCTTTTTTCTACCTCTTCTGCTAGCAGGGATGCGCATTGAAATACTTCACTCATAATTGTATGGATTAGTGACCTAGGGGGTCCGTTGATCATAAGTGGTGCATATATGCTGTTGGGCCTACTGCTCTTATGTCCAATCTGTCCTACTAATGTTTTAGCACACCTCTATTTTTCACACAATCTCTCTAATAATAAAAGGATAATGCGCTGTGCTAAACTCGTATTAAGCAAGATTCCTTTTTTGATGAATCAGGAGTTTTTGCTACTCTATCCATCCCTGACTCTAGTACCCCCCCCACCCCCACCCCGGGAAGCAGAGGTTTTTGCTGTCGTCGCAGATATGCATCGGCCCCCAATTAAAGACACAAGTGCATTGATCCGGAGAACACCAAGATGATTTAAATGTAGCATGTATCAGTCAGTGAAATGATTCAACATAAATGTTTCTATTTAAATTACTTTCTGCTTATTGAAAATAACCCAAATATGTTGTGACAAATATGTTTAAACAACACATTATCTTGTTAAACGTAGAACAAAGCATGTACTGTACCTCCTTTGACAGTTATTGATCTACTGGTTATTTTGTATGACAAACAACCCCAGTCAATAACTGTCAAACTGCACTTTGCACACTGACCAAATATGGCCTAGGGCCTCTTGCTGCTTGAGAAAAACATAATTGGGTTATACAGTGCAATGCACAGGTATCGAATCCCCTGAACAAGTCTCCTATTTTATGGAATTACAAATGGTACATTGCCATTTATTTCCATTAGAAAATGTATTTAAAACACCAACACTCAATATCCATCATTATATAGTGACAGTGAAATTATTGTATGGTTTATTTTGTGAAAAATGTATAAGACAAATAATAGATTGCTTGCATTCCACCCATGTGCAGTGGAAGCATTAAGTTTACACAGATTCACTCTGGCCAACATTCACTCTGAAGGAGCTGGAGAGTTCCATAGTCAGGCGTGGAGTGGAGTGCATTGGTGAACCACATGAACACCTCTGCATAAAACAGGCCTGTATTTATTACGATGACAAGAAGGAAGCTGTTACTCAAAAAGAACCATCTGAAAGCATGAGAGTGACCGAGCTGCGATGTGAAAAACAACTCAAAGCACTATGTATGACACAAACCTAGCACTGCCCATGCCTCATGATTCAACATCCCTACAGGGAATTATGGTGACAGCGTCATGCTGTGGGGACACTCATTATAAGCAGGATATGGGGATCATGTTAAAAAGGAAGAATGGAGGAAGCATAAAGGGAATTACTGCAGAAAAACATCCTTTAATGCTAAACAAACTGCCTTTCAGCAGCACAATGATTTCAAGCACAAAGTCGTGGCTCAAGAACAAAAAGTTCAATGTCAACCTGGAGCAAATCGACCAAGAATAATTAGGCAAACGCGTTCGGAGACTGTGTGCAAAGCTGTTGCATACCAAAAGACTTAAAGCTGTTATTGCAATGAAAGGTGGCTCTACCAAGTATTTATGTTTCAGGGTTGAATAGCAACATTATATATTTTTTTTTTTACAAATACTTCCCAATAAATAGTTCCCAATAATATTATTTATGTAGTGCTAAATTGGCCCTGATTTTCATAAAACAGACATATATGGGGTCTCTTGTTACAGCATCACAAAATGTGCTGTGTGATTATACTTATTTAGCTTGTTCAGTGAGGCTGCAGTTGGAGGGATACACTCTAGGCTTAACCCAACTCTTCCACTAGTGTACTGCAAAACCATCCTGGATTTAGACCTTTTAAATGTGACCCCTCTTTCTGTAAAGAGGCAGAAAACCTGTGTGAAAGAAACCTCATAACAATAACGTGGCTTATAGAATCTCTAAGGGAGATTATCCATAATCTTTCTAAAGAGTGCTCTTTTCAAAGCTACCACCTACTATTAGAAAAATCCTAATTGTCCCCATTATCCTTACTGAGGGGTCATTTAAAAGATGCACATTCTGTTATCAAAAATGGTTACGAAAGAGAACACACCAACAGCCTGAGGTCTAATTCCCTTCATCGTGTGTAACGAGATAACCGGGAGAGACACTTCTGGGGATGTCGGCAGATGGGGATTCAGAAAGACACACAATGTACAATCAAGAGTAAATAGTCGACCTAAGCCACAATCAATCAATCAAATTTATATTATAAAGCCCTTGTCACAAAGTGCTTTCACAACACACCTGGCCTTAAACCCCAGGGAGCAAACAACAGTAGTAAGTATTTTTCTGTGCACAAAAAATTATGAAATCTCCAAAATGTCTTAACACTCAGTATTTAATTGAAGCTGAATTATTAACTTTATACAGTTTTGCTCTTTTTTATTAAGTGTGCCAATCATTGTGGACCCCACTGCACAGCGCTCTGTCAGCTGTCTTCCCACTTCCTGTAAATCAGCCTGAGCCACAGATTGGGAGGTCATTTTGAAAAATGGCAATGGGGGAGAGTTGTGCTTTGTCCAGGTAGTTAGATATGGGCCATCATAATGTTTTAATAATATGAGCATGTGATTAAAAAAAACTTGCATGTCATAATCTTACATAATAGTGGACAACTTTTTTTAAATTTATGTTACTGCTTTTTCATGGATGTCAGAGGTAAAAGAATTGCTTCCATAACCAAAAGAGCTGTGTGGCTGGGTCATTCAAACTAGTTAACAGAAAAGAGTAAATGCATTCTACCCTAAGCATAGACAAGTGATAACAATTCTACCGTATTACTGGTAGGATTGTCTGGACAGCTTGACATGCAGTGGCGTAGCTGAGTTAGCTTAAGGATTGTAGCGTATGCTAAGAAAGTTGCACTAACAATGCAAATGTATTTATTGTCAGAATTGTGTTTACAGCTTATCTTAGCTTGAACCTAGTGGTTCTGGAAAACAGGGTCACACTTGCTAGCAGTAAAACTAGCAAATAATGGAAGTGAGAAGTACAAAAGTGGATTTCTACCCTGCAATTTTACTGTTATACTGGTTGACCTATAGTGAGCTAGCTAATTTATCTGAAGCCCTGTAGTGTGGGCTAGGGACCCAATATTTGCTCTGCGATGGTGCGTGTGAAAAAGATACAATTCAACAAACACATGCAACCAGCTGTTATAGCATTGGAAGCTTGCTTCATTTTGGTTAATCAAATGTTGAGCAAACCTTCAAGCCTAGGAGCTGGTTGCCATGCAACTGTGCGCTAAATCATTGTGCTTTTTACATTTAGGGATGACCATGCCACTGGTCTTTTATATGCAAAAAATGTAGAAAATGTATTTCTATCAATAAGGTTATTTGGACAGGGTTCTACTTCAGGACATTGCTCTAATTCTTATTTTTGGCAGCACTATCCTGGCTTTTAAGTAATTAGATGGCATTACAACAAGCAGCAGTTACACCGATCAACCATAACATTATGACCACTGACAGGTGAAGTCAATATCTCTGATAATCTTGATCATTGCACTTGTCAGTAGGTGTGATATATTAGGCAAGTGAACATTCTGTCCTCATCGTTGATTGTTTTAGAAGCGGAGAAATTGGCAAGTGTAAGGATTCGAGCGACTTTGGCAAGGGCCAAATTGTGATGGCTAAATGACTGGGTCAGAGCATCTCCTAAACTGCAGCCCCAGTAGGGTGTTGCCATCTTCAGTGGTCAGTACCTATCAAAAGTGGTCCAAGGAAGGAAAAGCGGTGAACCGTCAACACGGTCATGGGTGACCAAGGCTCACTGATGCACGTGGGGAGTGAAGGCTGGCCCGTGCGGTCCGATCCAACAGATGAGCTACGGTAGCTCAAACTGATACAAAGTTAACGCTGGTACTCATAGAAATGTGTCAGAACACAGTGTATTGCAGTGTGAGAGGGACTCTTAGAGGGTTGTGGCACTCCCCCTGTCTGTGTTCAACAGAGGTGTGTGATTGGTGACTTTTAAGTTATGGAAGATCAAACTATTTCCCTGAGTAAAAAGCTGAACAAATAATTTAAAGAGGAACCCAGCATGCTGCCTGAATCCCCCCTTAATGGTTAATCTGTTCAGACACATGACTAAGTCTTTTTGGATGATAGTGTCTGCTAAACAGCACAGAATAAATTATTTACAGTATTACACTTTGGGTGAATTCATTTCTGGATGTGTAGTTAATCCTAATAATAAATTGTTTTCATAGTATTTCAGATGCTTTCAGAGGAAAAATCGAACAATTTAAATTGGCAGATCAGTTAATTCAGGCCCAGTTTTAAAAAACTGCACCCTCTCCGATGATGGAGACGCTCAGGTCATGACTTGAGTGGAAAGGGGTGACCAGAGGATGGTAATAGATAATGATGGCGTGTCTACTGATGATGGGCCAGTGGGAAACCGTGTTATATTAAAGTTACTAGACATCTTTGTCCTTGGGTGATGCCTCTGTAGCTCTGGGTGCCAGAAATCTCATCACATAAATTTCAGTATAGTAGTTGGTTTCTACATCCTCTGAGTCCTCTCTCTTAACATTGCTATATTCTTCTGTCTCATATTCCTTTTATGCTTAAGGCCACTCTTCATATTATTGTCTCTATAGATCAGGAACTGACAGCTAAGTTCTGCTTCATGCAGAAAAACTTCAGTTAGTCCATTCATTGCAAGATTGCTAGATAGAACAACCACACAACTCACAAGTAGTAAATACGGCCTAGTCAATGAAGTAGCCGTCAACAAATTCTGACCAAGAAGGAACAGAAAACAATAACAATTGCATTAGTCTATTTTATATAGGAGCTCTGTGCTTAGGCTGCTAACAAGGCACCTTGGCAACTATCAACTATTTCACAACTCCCAAAAGCTATTACTGATAAAGCTACTAGCAATAACTGTGAAATGGCTATTTACGGTTCCTTCTGAAAATCACTTTTCATCATCCATTGTGCCTTGATACCCCCCTCACACACACTAACATGAAACAAAGGAAGTCTACAACTTCCTTTTCCCTCGGATGGTTCTTAGCTTTTTTTTTTAAAGCCTGCTACTTTAAGTCAGCCCAGCCAGACAATTCATGAAACATTAAATTATGACCAAACGCTAAACATTTGCAAGACAACCTTTGGTTACATGTGAATACAATCAAGACACTAAAACATCATGTACAATGGAGGAGATGAATAAGTTACATCACATAGTATGAGGTGATACAGATTTCAAATGCATAAGGTGCAATGTTGATCGCCATGTGAGGTGACATACAGTTGGGTAAGATGATTAGCAGGTGCACTGATCACATAGTCTCTCAGGCTGTTTGATTTTCTGCAGTTTGTTACAATCATTGGCAGAACTGAATTGGGAATTGGGATCAGTACCATTGTACAGAGAACGAACATTCCCCTGTTGGATGAGAGACGTCGGCATGTGTTCTCAGTAACTGACTGTGTAAACTAAAGGTGAGTGACAGTTTTAGATTTTGTTGTTGATGAATGCTGAAGACATCAATGCCCAACCGTTGTGCTACGGTTCAAATTGAGATCCTTTTTTCTTTTATACAAATCACTTTTCTTCCATACAAATTGCTTTTCTTTCATAGACAGTTCCCTCATCTTCATGTTAGATTATACCTACTGACAACAAACACAGACTCCAAAGGCAAGAAGACAGAACTAAGAGTGTACATTAACTGCTTTTTCATGTGTGAACAATCAGTGTAACACAAAACACCTGATAAATTAGAAACACGTATGAGCTGAATATCCCAAAACTCATTTAAAATGGGAGGATGGAACTATGACTGTTATCCTTTGTTGGTAAAATCCACCACAAAGGGAAATAAATGGTGACCTCTTGGACTTGTGCTTCATATTCATGTATTAATTGTATTTTCACATACCTTGAGAGTACAGCAAACAATACACTTTTGACTTGACGATACTTATTGATTTGGCAATGTAGGTGTAATCAATTCCCTGATTCGTCTCATATTTTATCTTATATATTTCTGTGCATCCGCAAGCACACACACACACACACACTCACACAAACAAACAAAAAACACATACTGGACAAACACACACATGAACACAAATAGCTGAATTTAATTAATCTCTGGAGAAATCGCTTCATACACAGCATATAGGGCCATTCATCCTACTGACTTGCTTGCCTTTGCATTGTTTTATAGAT
Source organism: Esox niger (assembly GCA_016801105.1). Lineage (NCBI taxonomy): Eukaryota > Metazoa > Chordata > Actinopteri > Esociformes > Esocidae > Esox > Esox niger. The sequence goes on along the minus strand of JACXGJ010003266.1, from coordinate 1,899 downwards.
TCAATAGCTTTACCCAACTTCTGCGGTGCAAAAGGTGATACGCTAGTCCATGTGTGTTTGCATGTTTCCACTCACACATACATGCGTTATTAGGGCCTAAAGGGAGGGAATGGTCCAGTTCTATAACTGTCTATCCTCCCCTCCTGTTTTTATTCCCTCCCTTCATTCCTGCCCGGTAGGTTCCATTTATCGCAGTTCAGTAGTAGAAGTCGGGCATCACTCAGATTCACCACCCCCGTAATTAAACAGCAATTAGAGCAGGAAATGAGAGCAGCGATCCCGATATTAGCAGGACCAGATGAACTTAATGATGTGGACACTGTCCCAGACACAAATCCACAGGCAAAGATTTACACAATTACACATGTACTTTATTTAGTTGGGATCGCATATTCTTATAGGATTTCTTAAATGTTTTCAGGATGTATGTGTGTTCTGTGTGTACTGTTTCTATATGCAAAATGCCATTTTACAGTGCTTGAGTAGATTCACCTCCCTGTAATCAAACAGAAATTACAGCAGAAGTTGACAGTGATGACTGAGTGTGTGCGTGTTTGTGTGTTTGTCAATGTGTGTTGTGTATGAAACACTTTTCTGCAGTAAATAAGTTACATTTTGTGGAGTTTTTAGCTGAGGAGTTCCAAGAAAGCAGAACAGCTGCAGTCACAAATTGTCATAATTTGACTTCTAATTAAAATGCATGTTTGTTTTTTGCCAAGTGAACACAGCCCATTTGGAAGCTTTTGTTAAAGTCAAGAGAAGTAAAATACCTGTGCAGCAATATACAAATACTGGCAGTCAGCCAGCTTGCTTCAATCTCATGTAAATATCATAAAAACTGTAAAAATGTCAGTTTGTAGGAATCAACCTTGAATGAATGTTTGACGTTTGGCATCAAATAAATTACCAAAAATATAAATGTCAGAACACAGACTTGCCGATGCAAAAACACGGATTCTAGTAAAATCCTGTATATTTGTGTTCTATAAATCAATGATACTGTACCAGCATCTGTGTTGCCAGGACCGTACGGTTCACACTGCGCTAGGGCTCCAATTCAGAAACGTACATTCTCCCTCCCTTTTTGTCCTCATTCACTCTGCAAACTGAAGAACTAAACGCATGCAATCTAGAGAAGACACAGTGCAGCCTTTTGCTTCGGCTTGCCTATTCATCTCAGGGCCCACAGATATGGAACCCCCCGCTCACCCACCCCCACACACAAGCATACACACAAAAAGGATTGCTGCTACTGACTCACGGGTGGCAGTGGGTCAGTGTTCAGTATTAATGGTGCTACTGGGACCCAGTCAATCTAAATAATGACGAGAACCCAGGTCCCTGCTTGAAAACGGACACAGGGAAGTGCTAACATGTCATTCACAATGTTTCTGCATGTAGCTATGAGTACGTGGTCTCACATTTTGTCTCACTTTTCATACAGTATATTGTAGATGATATAATTTTTTTGGGTTATGTCTGCACTTTTTCAATACAATACGCCTTCTTGCCGTTTCCATAGCAATGCTATTACTGAGATGAAGGCTTGGTCTTTTTGAACAATCATACGCATTGTCAAATGCCCATGTTTGGAGAGGCTACCCATTGTTACATGACCAAATTGTCAGAAGGGGTAAGTCAGAATATACTAGTTGAAAAGCTATATTAAAACCGACAAGTTGGAGGTCCTCAAGACAACACAGTCTTACACTGTCTTTGTACAAAGACACCTCTGTAATATCTCAGATTTTGTATGTTTTGGGGAATTTTAGTGAAACAGATTTTCATTAAAAAGCTCAAATTTAAACCACAGCTTTTTTTCACTACCCTCCTTCAGATCACCACCTCACCGACCTGACAGCCCACGCCCCTCATCACCTGAATTATCACCCGTAGCTC
>JACXGJ010003265.1:0-55526 GCA_016801105.1 Esox niger | reverse complement strand
GTGGTAGTGTGTGGCGTTAGTGTGTGGCGGTGGTGTGTGGCGGTGGTGTGTGGTGGTAGCAACAGCGGTAGTGGTGGTAGTACTAGTTGTGGAGGTGGTATTAGTGGTGAGGTTATCAACAGAGGGGAATATTGCAGCAGGGATTCTCTGGTTCCGACATGCAGACCCCACCTGCAGCTGTTCCTCATGACATCAAGACTGGGCTCTCTGTGATGATGTCATGTCCTTTTCAGGGAATTTCAAACCCAACTTTAATGTGTGTGCGTGCCAAATGACTTTTTACCCAGACCTAGTCTGTTGCCCACCTAATGAAATGTCACAGGTTCTGTGTAATGCGTGTCCTTAACATACATTAAGGGTCCTTGGTTAATCATTCTCTCAATCAGGAATTTCAGAACGGTCCTTTGTGACTCCAATTTGAAATAGTAGAATGTATCTGAATTTCTCAAACAGATGTACTACATTGCAAACAGCTTGTTTTAGGAAGACTCAGCGGCTTTTGTAATGATCTTGTCTGTTCACCTTTTCTCTGTCACCTATATGATATATGTCAGTCATACACATCAACATTGTTGTCATAGAGCACATTTGCGGTAACTATGAGAAGACTAATATCAGTTTTTCTGTTTCCATGGCAACAGTAAAATTGTGAAAAGATTTTGAAGCGTCAGTGTCCATGACTATTCCGACTGTTCAGCTTTGCTGTTCCTTTCACAAAGGTTATCGTCATTGGTGCACTTTGACCTTGCGCTGGGCTATGTGGAGGGGGTCTCTAAATAATGTAGCATATGGCTTATTTGTTTTAAAACGCCATCATTTCGGTCACCATTTCAGTGGCTGGCTGCTTTTGTCAACTGCTTGACAGCCACAAGGTATCTGTTATTAACAAGATGAAATTTGCTAATGGCTGCACCAGCCACAAACAATTCTCCTGTTCAAGTAGAGGCTGGTCATGTAGGCCAATTTTCTTGCCATGGATGGACAGAACCAGAAGAGATGTTCCAGTGCTCCTGTTCATTAACCCATATGCTGTGCAGCAAGAATCCTACATAATACTTAAATGAAAATACAAGGCTGGATGTGTGAACGTTTTTGTCAAATATCAGATCATACACCTGACGACACTGCAGTGATACACATTTTATACGTTATAGTTGTCAAACCTTATGATTTATATGAGCCTTTTTGCGCCATGCTTGGTTTTTGATTAGTGGCAAGGCAGACTAATTCATTCCTTTCTTTTTTGTGATTAACTGCCTCTTCCAATGTTGCGGTCGGGCTGTAATGAGTGGGTTGTATTTTTGTGTATTTTGGAGAAGCTGGTTCTTTGTTTCATCTTAAGTTCAGCCCTATCTCATGTCTGCTGACTGCGCTTAGAAACAAAATGCACGCGCCCACATACACACGTGTGCGCACACACAAACACAAGATTATTGTTATTATGATGGCAATCCCCTCTCTCCTTCAGTCCAGGAACATATCCTAAAGTGTTTCATTAGCCAAACAAAAAGGCTTTCAATGCCCTAATCATAAAGACCAGGGCCAAGCTATGAACATATCTAATTAAACCGTCCTCAAAGAAAGGCTTGTTTTCCATGGCCTCATCCCAAATGACACCCTATTCCATATAGTGCACTACTTTTGACTACTTTCAGAGTGCACTACTTCAGAGCTACACTACAGGGCCTGGGTAGCTCTGAATATGGCGCCATTTAGGACACAGGCCATCACTTTCTTCTTCCAAACCAACGTCTGGAATCTCTAGACGAGTACGTTGATTTCTCAACATGGCCGACTGTGCCTTAATTTCACTTGGACAAGAGCTAGAGAAGTCTAATAAAATATATTGAGATTTCTGAGCTAATAAGCAGTATAATATTTCCCAAATAATTCAATGACTGAGCCATGGCGTGGAATGTTTGTATTGGAGTGTCACTGGAGTTGCTTGTATAAGCAGTACAGGGGGTGAGTTGTTAAGGGTTGTGGGCACATAGACCGAATTAGGCTGCTGTGTTCTCAAGCTTACATTTTAAACAGGTATTAATGGACTTCTTTCTCATTCAGTTGACTTTCCTGAGAAAACGGAAAACCACAAACGTAGAACATGAGATAATATTCCAATGAAAGTGACATCCATTTCGAATGGGGAGTCAGTTTATTTCCTGCATTGCTGACAATGTAGCGCGTTGTTGTTGCATTGAGTAAAAGTGGTTTATAATAAAAAATGAATAATTACAGCATGTTATATCATGTCACAGCAAATCGCATCATCAAGTGTGACAAAGGCTTGTATGTTGCAGCATGTTACTTATTAGAAGGTGTAACAACTACTGCAGTCAAACAATGAACAGGGATGTACAGGGATGTAACTTTATTTATGTAACTCTAAATCAGATTTGCCATTATCAAGTTATGGATGTCCAATTGCTAATAATTTTCAGGCAATTAAGTTGCAGAAAATCATAATGGTTATAAGACATAAAGATAATAACCTCTCATGAGCAAATATGCATGAAACTAAACAATGAAAAGGAAACTACACATATAATTTTCAGTATGATCAAAGTAAATGTTGCATAGGGTGCTAGTATCCGTTGTATTTTTATCAGAAATATATACTTTTTTATATTAATCTCTATAGCCATAAATCAGTAGTTTTGCTATTAAGCCCATTTGGTTACTTTGTATTGAAACAGATGGAATAGGTGGCATTGTGGCATTCAAACAATCTGTATACAGTGGGGAGAACAAGTATTTGATACACTGCTGATTTTGCAGGTTTTCCTACTTACAAAGCATTTAGAGGTCTGTACATTTTACCATAGAGGAGTGGGCCAAAATCACTGCTGCAGTGTGTGCAAACCTTGTCAAGAACTACAGGAAACTAATGATCTCTGTAATTGCAAACAAAGGTTTCTGCACCAAATATTAAGTTGTGCTTTTCTGATGTATCTAATACTTATATCATGTAATAAAATGCTAATTAATTATTTAAAAATCATACAATGTGATTTTCTGGATTTTTGTTTTAGATTCCGTCTCACAGTTGAAGTGTACCTACGGTAAAAATGACAGACCTCTACATGCTTTGTAAGTTGGAAAACCTGCAAAATCAGCAGTGTATCAAATACTTGTTCTCCCCACTGTAGCTACACTAACAATGATGCCGGTTAGGTCCCATGCTGCTCGTGGTTCCCCTGTATCTGGACGTCCCAGCATCCTGCCACTCACCGGCTCCTTGTTTGCCTCTGAACGCACCCCGGCCGACGGCACATCAGCCACTCTACGTTATTGTGTACGCCTGGGCTATGTTTTGGGGGTATTAAGTAGGGATTCTCGCCGGCCATCCTTTGTAAGTTATTGTTTAAGCGGTAGCCTGCGTAACGAGCATTCTGTTCCACGATCTCTTTTTAGTTACTCTTCCTGGCATTTTGGATTGTTGCGCCCTCCTGGGGTTTTGGGACTGCCCTTGGTTCTTTTGCCCTGTTTTCTGTTATAGGCCTTTTGTGAACCCGGCTGTGCTGCGGCCCATGTTTTGTTTGAAAGATCTATAATTAAAGTTTACGCTCTGCGTTTGGATCCCTTCTGGTCTCCCGCACCCGTCGTTACAATGACACATTCTTTTTAAATGAGATGCCTAATAGAAAACAATATAGTTTTACGGGTGCAACAACTAATTAATCACAGTGACAATGAAAAAAATAATCATTTCATTGTCGTTATTCAATATCAAACAAATTAAAAAAGGCAGAGGCTACACCTGTGAATCTTTTTTTTCGATTTGTTAATTATTATAAATTAATTGATGTACTTACGATAATTGTAATGTAATACACTCATGCTTGCAATCAGTTGCTTTACGCACACGTTTAGGATTTTTACACAATTTCAAGTGTATTTCTGTGAATTTTTCAGGAATGATTTTCGGTGGCAAAATTTCAGTTATTTAGAATTTATTCTTAAAAAAGTATATGAATTAATCCTTTTGAATTCTTGTGAAAAACTGACATTTGTAGCTGTGTGTTCGGATGTGGGCTTATTTGGTTAATGGGTACACTTGTTTCACATTAAGTCCAGTTTTATAAAAAAATCTTCACCTGGCATGAAAAATATGTGTATGCAAAATCATGAAACTTCAAATGAGAAATTCCTCTTTAATTTGTACCCCACTTTGTTGGGAAAAAACGACATTATATATTAGAAATGTCTAACTTTGGAGGGCTCAATAGGTAAGCTTACCTTCTCTAATATCTATGCAGCAGATGGATGCCTCATGCCACTGTACTGCAATGCTAGCCCTTTCACTGTGGCATGCATCAGTTATTGGTTGACAAGCAAGCAAAATAACATGGAGTTATATTTGCACCGTGTATGTTCTCGCTCCCCCACCTTTTCCAGAACAGCCGGATACAAAAAATCCCATGGAGCAGAAAAGACTGATTTGCCTCTGATCCTTCTATCCCCTGTACCCTCTCGATGGCTTCCCGCTGCGCTTTCTTTAACACCAATGCCCTGTTCCTCCCTTTTGAAGTGCAGCCCGTTCACTCTGTGTTTTGAGGGAGATAAATGATGTATAAATGACGGACCGGCAGTCAAATTAGTGGTGGAATGGGCCGACAGGCTTCTACAGAGCGTACCAAGCCAGGGGCCCATTAGAGGGGAAAACGAAAGGAGAAAAAGAAGCAGAATGAGCAACTTTCTCTATCAGGGTTCTCTCTCACTTGATCTTATTTTTGATCTCTCTCTCTATGTCCATAAGATAATGAAGTAAATGCGATTGTAAGAAAGAGATTGAGCTGTGGACAGTTTAATGGCTAGCGTGTTGGATGTTGGAGGTGATAAATATGAGGACGTACAGTGAACACACACAAAAACACACAGGGTTTGAGAGTGGGATAACACACAAGAAGGACACGCATACCACATAGAGGACAGACAAACCCTTGCAAACACATGCATGCACACAGACACATCAAATAGTGGATCGGTATATAGTCGCTTATGTAATTTGTTAGATTGTGTTTCAGAAACAGAAGTACAAGACAAATATTATATTAGTGTCTACATTATTCTTAATTTAATCAAGACGTCTTTCAGAATTGAATGTCTCAGACTCGGTAAAATGTTTTTAAGGCAGCTGAAACCGTTCTTGGTTCACACTGTATTATTCTTATGAAGTGTTTATCTTGCCCCTGGTTGGGCACTAATACTGTTGTGGGTGACCTACTCTACTATCCCCATGTGTTCTCAGATTGTATAATGTATTTTTAATGCAATTGCAGGAGTAAAACAGCTTTGGGCACTTCGTCCCCTGGCCCATGTTGAAGACAGGATGGACTCAGATTTCATTGCTATTTGTATTTCTCAACTGTCAATAGCCTATTGAGCACAATACCAACTCTATAGTCCTATTCTGACAGTTAATCTAGCAAATATAATCAAATTGTAGTGCAAACTTCATGAAAATCATGGCATGAGTTGCAAAAAATATATTAAGTCATGCATTGCTGTCAGGATGAGGAAACAAAGAACTTGTTGAATACCTGAGAGGTGTCAGTTGAATGATAAAATTATTGGTTAGTTCTACAAACTGTAAATGTTAGTGGCACTGATGACACCAGGGAAAATGTTAATCTGGAACTCTGTAGTAGTAATGTTGAGTAGGTATTAACTATGTCCGTTAATAATTAGCAATATAGCCAAAATGTGTCATTTTGATTTAACAACACACATTATGAGGCCTAAACGGCATTGCGAACAACAAAAGAACAGTGACAGCAGAAAATATGCTGAGACAAGACAGCAGAACAAGGAAAAGGCTGAGACACAGTGAAGTGATAACTTCCTTAGGTGGGGATCTTTCCTAGTTAAATAAGAGGTTAAGGACGAAGTGTCTAAAGTCACTGGCTCAAATATACTATCCCACGTTGCCAACATGTCATGTGACATGCCTTCCTTTCTAAGTAAGATGTGTAACAGGGGTAGGGACATTTTAAATTGGAGGCCAGAACATATCAGAAAACAATCAGGACATTAAATGAATTCAAACTTTAAAAAAACATTTATTCTAATGATGCACCAATACAAAAAATTATTGGGCAATATTGATTGCCAATATTCATATAACGCATCAACCAATGTTAATAACACCAATAAGTATAAAGCTTCAGATGATACTTCTAATTTAAACAAACATGTCATGGTGCTGGTTGAAGGACACAAATGCAGAGGTGAACGGGTGACAGTATTCCATTATTTTAATAAAGAAAGATACAAAACAAACTTAAAGCAGCTCCAATGAATGGGTCGCATAGCCTACGACTGACAAACCAAAATACTCCACCTGTGTGGGGGAAACCTTCTGCTTAAGTAGGTTCCCCAATTGAAGGCAACAATCTACACCTGCCTCCAGTTGGGGAAACCTAGCCATGCAGAGATGCCTAGAGGCATTTATTGTTGTCCTGTCCTGACTATGGCCCCCAGCCCAGTGCAAAGATGGCTAGGGGCATAGCCAGGACATGTCAAAACGCAAATTACATTTTTACATTTTACTGTGTTATTCAATAAAATCTCATCAAAAAATAAGCACAAATACAAATGAAATTATAATAAACGACATACACATTCTCTTCAGAGAATGAGAGACAGAGACGTTCAATTTGCAGTGGTCTCTTAATAACGCTGTAAATAAGGTATTTTTATAGAGATTTTAGTGGAGAAGAAAAATAAAACATAAAACAGTAGGACACGTGTAGAAGTGTATGAATGTATGCTTTTCATGTTAAGATTACAAAAGACATCTGTTTATCCATACACAGAAAGTCACGTTCAGTCAAAACATGACAGAAATCAGCCAATGGCTTACATAATGGCTTATTTTTGCATCTTATGACATTGCATGTTCCAGCCGGTTTGCTGGAACCTTCACTTTGAAAGGGGAAATCTCTGACTTACAGCCCGAACTGAGCTTGCAGGTGCCGGGTCTGCCACTAGAAGTCACTAGAGTGCAACCTGTCAAGGAAAACCTGTCCCACTTTTCTCCCAGTAACTGCTGCTGAGCCAATGTGCACCGCCCTTTCACAGCACTTCACAATCGCTGTCAGTATTTTGTAACTGGGACACAATATCAGGTTCACTTTTCAAAAGAAAAATGTAACTTCAAAATTGCAACCCAAGATGTACAATCTCAATCTTGACTAATATGTTTAGTCACTCCGAAAGGCTTGTCCATTTGATATATCGTATATGTGGTATATAGAGAACATCTTCATAATACAAACTTTTAAATGTCTGAATACTCCCTTTTCAGAGAATGACTCCGCCATAAGCTCAAATCCAGAGACATGTCATGCTATTTCTTAGAAGTCCTTTCACACATCGTTCAAATCTTTGAAATCCTCACTTCACAATAAATTTCAACACAAACTCTTGACCCTTTTCCAAAACATGGGCCCGGGGTGAGAAAAAACAACTGCAGCGTTCTAACTTAGCCTGACATCATGCCCAATGTTTCACAATCAAATGGCAACATGCAGCAGAGTGTTCAACATGTAAAGATGGAACAAATAGGAGACTGGCTCTCCAATGCAACAGCTGTCCCCTTTCAGAAGTGGGTCCCCAGTCATTCTGTCTGTCCGTCTGCCTGTCCATTCATCTTCTATGTCTTGTCTGTCTGTCCATTAATCTTTTATGTCTTGTCTGTCTGTCCATTCTTCTTCTGCCCGTCTGTCTGTCTGCTCTGGCTAATGGACCCCTCGGCCTTATGTGCAAAGGAGGGATGGAGAAGAGGAGAGTGTGTTTGCTCCTCATCTTCCTTCTTCTCAGCTCTTCGACTCACTGCCTTCATGGCTGTGTGTGGGTGTGTGTGTGTGTGTGTGTGTGTGTGTGGGTGTGTGTGTGTGTGTGTGTGTGTGTGTAGCGGGGGTGTAGGGGGGCTTGCGGAGGCCCTCTGGTATGCTGTTTACGAGGAGAGTGTGGCTCCCACACTGCAGCAGGCAGACAGGCACGCAGGCAGACAGGACACCCGACTTTTCCCAAGCCCACAATTGAGAGCGGCGTCAAGATTCCAATCAGGGTCGAGTCTGCAGACTACGGGGATTATTTATGCTGGAAGAGGAGAGGGCGGCTGGAGAAGACCCATAAGAGGGGCGTGGGCTTGTGTGTGTGTGTGTGTGTGTGTGTATGTGTGTGTGTGTGTGTGTGTGTGTGTGTGTGTGTGTGTGTGTGTGTGTGTGTGTGTGTGTGTGTGTGTGTGTGTGTGTGTGTGTGTCCGTGAAGGCATGCACGCCTGTTTGTGTTCTTTCGTGTGTTTGAAAAAGGATCTTGGAGTTCCACTCACGAAAAAGAAAATAGATTCTATGCATCTTACATACTGTCTATGGGCTGTATGAATGTATGCAGCTAGCCTCACATAGAGTGGGTCCGTGTGTCTCTGATTTTGAGTGTGTGTTTGAATGTGTTTGAATGTGTGTGTGTGTGTGTGTGTGTGTGTGTGTGAGCGTGTTAGCTCCTACTGTGTGGCTGACATTTGCCTGGTCTTCAGTGGCAATGACCCGATGCCCTGCTGGAGCTATGAGTTACATCATGAAAAGATGAATGAGACGCGACGCTCAAAGGGGAGCGCGCGCACACGCGCGCGTGTGTGTTCAGTGCGGGAAGGGCGGGGGGGGATCAGTCGGCGGCGTTTGATTCGAGGCCACATCTGAAAGGCCGATTTCACGCATGTGTGTGACCTAATCTGTGAGGTGTGTGAGAAAGGGCTTGTCGAGTGCTTGTGGCGGTCGCCTCGCCAACACTTTCATGCCACAAGGTCATTATTCCACACAAACACATGGACACAAATGCATGACCGCAGACGCACCTCAGACAACACACACCGTTCCAGAAGACAATCGCCCGCTACGTTCCTTTCCCTTAACCAATAAGACCACTTCAAAGAGCAGGGTGTTTCCCCGCCTTCTCTCCCTGTCCGCACCCGCTGGTTCTCCCCTCTCCTTGTCCCCTCTTCACCTCTCCAACTCACTCCTCTTTCCACTCCTCCTCTCCTTGTTCCACACCAGTGGGTTGGAGTTGTAGGTGCATTGACACATCAGCCAATGGAAAGGCAGCGATACTGCTTCCCCTCTCATCCATAAAGGCATGCAGGGCCAGGTATGGAGGGCAAGTTGCTGGTTCTCATTTGATTTCTTAACACGGTCAGGTCATTATCGCAAGTAGGCCTTTAGCAATTGAAATGCCTGCAATTTGCATGTAATGGAAGGACGACAAAGTCGCATGACAGAGTCTACTTAAAATCAGCTTGTTAGGCTGGGTTGCTCTGTTTGTGTGTGTGTGTGTGTGTGTGTGTGTGTGTGTGTGTGTGTGTGTGTGTGTATAATGTGGCCAGAAAGGAGGAGCAAGAGGAGAACCTAGGATTTGCATGAGCATCAACGCATGCATATATATCTCCATTGATAAATCACAACCATACTATATTTCTAATATTTTGTTTCTCCTTTGGAATAAACTCGATATACTATATAGGATTTTCTTGTTCTCCTATACTGTAGCCTACCTACTGTCAAATAAGAAACGTCTCTTACTGTCTTTTGATGAAATCATAGTTGGCTGAAAGAATGATGGATTAATTGGGGATATTTGCTGTACTCTTACGGTGGCAGTCATGTCGGAAAATTATGATTAGAACTACAATATGAAAGTACACTGAGCAAACAACAGCCTTGAGATCACTTGACCTACAGCAAAATCCTCCGTTCTAGGACTTTTCAGTGATTTTGTTGCTGTTACCACATCACTCCCCATGGATCGAACAACTCCATCGGCCCCGAAAGAACAGTTCGTTTACAGTTTTCTTCAACCACTAGAGGCCTGAATGGATGAATACCCATTTTAGCGGGAAAAGTGACGCATGCAGTTACAATTTCTTGCGTACGCACACCTTTGAATCTCCTGTAAAAAACAAAAAAACAAGTACACACAGACACGCGCACACACACACACACACACACACAAACACATTTATGGCCAGGGTGCCTTCCCAAAACAATCGGCTTCTCTGCCTGTGAAGAGCTTTGGCATCATCAGTACGCTTGGGAAGTTCTGAACCATTGGAGTTGCACTGCGGCCAAACCCACATCACAGACAGCCGCTGCATGGGGCTTTGCAACAAGTCCGTTACACACACACACACGCGTGCACGCATGAACGCACACACCCTGAAACCTCCCTAGACTAACTGCTCCATCCATGGCCTGTACTGTAAATAATCCAATATATATTTACATAGCATTTTTAAAACCAAGAAAAAAAGTCTGAGAAAATGTAGGAGCATGTTTGATATTTGGGCAGACAGGGGAACCCTCAGACCCCATTAGCTGTCTCCCCAAGTCTGAGCTGGCTCCTGCTCTCTCCTCTTCCTCCTCTATTTCCAAGGAATGTTTTAGAGGCACATTCCAACTGACAAAAGGGAGCCGGGAATGAAGCGGTAGACCACCTAAACAGTGGGCTCAGGGGCCCGGGAGTGTGGATGAGGCTGGGCTCTGGGGACAGGGAAAGGGCTGGGGTCGGGCTTCATGGCTGAGCATAGGGCTGAGCCCTGTAGATGGGAGTAGTGAAGGGGCTGGAGCTCTCCTTCACTCTTCTCTCCCTCCACAGTCTTAGTACTGTTCGTCAGTCTTAACACAGGGCATGCTAGCAATACGGTACCAGGATCTGTTCTCAAGCGCTGAGGTCAGCGTCAAATAAAAGCTGGTATGGCCAAGGCAAATGTAATCTGTCACTGTTGCTTGGGAAAGACCTTGACCTCGAGTTTGTCTTGTCCAGTGGCGGTAGTGAGTGAATACATTTTCATATTGGTCAGATGAGAATAGGATAATACTTAAAGTCAGATTTTTTTCCTCCCATTTTCTGGCTGAAGGTATAATATGCTGTTTATAAGTGGGTCATTTACAAGTAGTTCATTCACTATCATACTTTATTTAGCAATTAAATATTGGCACATTCTGTACACCACATCCTCTAGTACACAGTTTTCATGAGTAATAGGCTTTCGAGTTTGAAATGAAAGTAAGATACATCTCACTTGTGTTATGAGAGGACTGAGATGAGCACGAGCCAGATAAAAGTGAGATGTGAGTCAGACAAAACAGACCGAGATGAGGGCAAGGCAGGTGTGAGGTAAGAGTGAGATGACAGTGAGACAGAAGAGACCAAATGAGGGCAAGGCAGGTGTGATATAAGATGAGATGAGAATAAGAAAGAAGAGACCGAGATGAGGGCAAGGCAGGTGTGAGATAAGAGTCAGATGATTGTGAAACAGAAGAGACAGAGATGAGGGTGAGGCAGGTGTGAGATAAGAGTGAGGTGATAGTGATACAGAAGAGACCGAGATGAGAGCGAGGCAGTTGCGAGATGACATGGAGACAGAAGAGACCGAGATGAGAAGATGAGGGCGAGGCAGGTGTGAAATAAGATGAGATGAGTGTGAGAAAGAAGAGACCGAGATGAGGGCGAGGCAGGAGTGAGATAAGAGTGAGATGACAGTGAGACAGAAGAGACCGAGATGAGGGCGAGGCAGGAGTGAGATAAGAGTGAGATGAGAGACATGAGTATGAACCAGTGCAGTTGTATGGCAGTCAGTGCTCTCCATCCACTTCTCTTCCCTCTCTCCCAGCTTCGGGTTAACCCCTCTGTTTCCACGTCCAACAACCCACATCCCTCCAATTCCCCCACACACCACCCTCCCGTCTGAGAACAATTATGCCGGCTACCTCCTCTGAATAAATTAGGCTAATCAAGGGCCTTTCTCTCTGACATCCGTTACTTAAATCCCCAGCACTGTCCGCCCATTGCTCAGTGTACTCCAACCGCATCTTTTCCTTCCTGAGCTGTCTACACCCAATTTTATGTACCAAGCACGCACACTTACATTCACTGACTCACTGCATTTAAGCCCATTCACATCCACATGAAGGTAAAGATAATGCATGATGGGTAATATGGATGGTGGTAAAAGACTGGTTGTCTACTATTTCCCCAGTGGTTCAGGTCTTTAATGGTAGCCACATGGTTCTGGAAGGCCGGGCGGTGGGGGGGGCAAAAGGAAAGAGGAGATGGATTGTTTTGGGGTATTGTTAGTCACATACATGCTGTTGTGGGTTTTGTTTAATTCTTGCGTTTCATTCCCAAAATAATGTCTTTGATTAAATAGCATGGGTACTGGAAGAAGGTTGGCCATTTTGAAGTAGGTGGGGACAACTGAATGGGGAAGGGGAAGGAAGATTATGATGGCACACATTTCCTAGTGGATCTGCGCATGCTCCGAGGACGGGACTTGGACTGCTGGTCAGGCCGGCAGCCTTGCAGTGGTTAACAGGTTTGAAAGCCCGGTCCACGTGAGACAGCTATCTAGCTCGCGAAACCTTTGTTACAGGGGTTGTTTTTCTCAAAATGTACAAATATGATGCGACGTGACCTAACAGGTTTTCCCTGTTATAATATGTTCATCCCAGTTGACTTATGATTCATAGGGGTCCTGACCTTCTGCCTCTCCTGCTACTGCATTGCAAAGGTCATAGGTATCATGTTTTAACTCAACTCACCTGTCACCTTACAGTTGTTATGTGTGATGGTGAACACATTTGGTTTTGCACAGACAATGCCCTTGACCAATGGTCGCTGTAAACCTGTTTCGAATATATGTTTTGAAAGTTGCCGAAGTGACAAAATCTTCCCTAGGCATCTTGATAAACCAGGAAACAGATTCCGGGAAGTCACTGGTCTCACCGGAGTCTGCCCTAGACGCATCCCGTTCTGCCCGGTTATGACAGTCCAGTAGCACAGATTCTGAAAGCTCTGAACAACACTGCGCTGCTCTTACCGCCAGTGCATTCCTGCGTCTTTAGCTTTTGCTCATAGGCAGTTATTAGCTTGAACTGAGGCGATGAGTGACCCGTAGAAACAGGACAAGTGCAGGACAAGGATCTGTAGCAGCCCAAAGCGGGAACGTGGTAACACTCAGGCGTTTTGTACATGTTGCACAGTCCTGCTGAGACGGAGACAGGAAGAGTTATGGAGAAGAGACTTGGATGGGTGAAGGGTAGGTGCTTTTAGCACTCTCCCTCTCTCTACCAAGTGTCTTTATTTACAGCCTACTTTAGGAGGCTACACCCCATTGCCCTTTGCCAAACCCCTCCGTTATGAGACCCGTGTCACGTCTTTACGTGACAGTGTTGCTCTGCTATGGAGAAAGCTGCTTGTCTCCAGGCAACCGCGGTCAGACCAGCCGCACCGTGCGGCATCTGCCCACGAGGCATATTGCTGTGGCAAACTGCCCATAAGACACATACAGAGAGGGCACGCGTGCGTGTCCGTGCGTGTCCGTGCGTGCGTGTCCGTGCACACGCTCGCCAGTGACTAAGTTTGCACGCAGTAGGGCAGGTCCTCCGGAGGAGGCATATGAACATTGAAGTATGTGATTCATCCCAGTGACACATCACGGAAGGCCATCTGATCATTTTGTTAAGAGTGACGGAAATACACACGATAACAAAAGCTAGCGTGACATAGTGTGCATGTGTTATGCTAGGAAAGTGATGCCGTTTCGAGTAATTACTGTGATTCAACTGTTTTAAAATTGCTTTAGCAACGCTGTGGGACATTCAACTCAAACCACCAATTCGCACCAAGAGGATAACGAACAAAGAAAAAATCTATTGAACAGACACAAGTAGTGTCTAAATAAGAGTGGTCTTCTTCTCTGGGTTTGTATGGAGCTGGAGCCAAGGAATGCAGTGGTCACAGACATCCATGTTCGACGTGTGAGAAAGCCTGTTGCTATGAAACAGCCTAGGTCTGACACATTCAATTTGAATGTATGAGTATGGTTCTGGGTGACAATGCCACTAATGTCACTGTCTTTTACTGGTGGGAACACTGAGACACACACACACACACACACACACACAACCCAAATGTATCTTCTCAATAAGAGGAAATGGGAAGGACAACCGACGGTTATATTTTATTGAATGTTCGGTCATGTTGGAGTTACGCGCAATGATTTCAACGTAAAGAATTGATGTGAATGTTTCTAAGAGTCCTAAACCTCTGATGAAAAAAACTCCATTCAGGTGACTGCAAGCAATTACAGATTGGCTCTGGCTGACATATTTGTATACAGACCATTCTGTAAACACCACATAATCAAGTGCCTTATCGTGCGTGAAGGCGTCGCCTGTGTTCCTTACAGTTCCACTTACCATTCTCCCCAGAGATGCAGTACATGAAATCTGATCCTTCATTTGCATAAGCAACACGTCAAATATTCTGGCCTACCCAGAAAAAAAATTGGTTTCATCTGCCTATGAAGCTCACACTTCTTTCGGGACCTCCCTGGGAAATGACTGAGGAACAAGACAACACTCTCTAGGGGACCATGACAGAATGTACAATATTTCAAACAGTCTGCAAAACAGAGACATTCTTTGAACGTTCCAATGACACCTGTCTAGAACACTAATGTCTTTTTTTCTGACAATAATATAACATTGATGGAATACTCTCCACATGTAGAATATTATCATTCAGTATTGTGAGAACAGTTCTGTTTGACATGCTGGGTAGGTTCTCCGGCTCGAATGCCAAAACATGTTTAATACAATCTCAGCAGGTTTGTTGCTAACATACACTTTCATGAACCCCTATAGGCAAGTATCCATCAATTTGTCAAAAGATTTTCCATTTAAATATCTGAAATGTTATTTTTTTAGCAGAATGTTTGCTTTAAACCGTCTTCTTCTGAACAGAAAAGCAGTGCGTAATGATGTAGCACACATGAAAAGACAAATCTAAAGGGTTAGCGTCCTACTTTGATCACGCAGTTGCAGAACTTCTCTTTAAACTGGGTAGATTTTGAGGTTTTACAAAGGTTTCTGTAGTTTGCGATATTCTATTTGAAATCAAAGGGCTTGATTTTCCCTTTAAAATTTATGAAATCTTACATTAATACATTTCCGTGACATATTGGGAGGACCACGAAACAGAATCTCCTGACAGCAGGTGCACAGTGGACATGCATTATCTATCAAAAAATGAAAATAAATACATTTTCACAGCCTTATGTCACATGATATGTTATGTCACACGTCTGTAGAAACTTAGAATATTCCCTGACAGTTACACTTTTTTCAACAGGCATATTAGCATGAAAACAGTCCTAAGCAAATATGCACTCAGACAGAAACAGGTGAATGGTTGTGCCTTTGTTTCAAACTTGCAGCTTAAAATAACAGGCAATTACCTCAAACAGATTAATGTCAATCAAAACAGTAGTGTGTCGGACTAGCGGGTGAATTGCAAATTATCAAAATAATTCACTTACTGTTATTTATAATCTGTATGAGATTAGGAGGGATTGAAGTGGGGGGTTGAGACCAAACTAGCTAAGGATCTTTCTCCAGAACCAGGTCAAATGCTTCAATGACTCCTCGCACAGCGTCTGACTAGAAGTGCTTATCAAAATTCAGTTTGACCTTATAAATCATAATGACTATAGGTTATATGGAGAGGTGGGAAGTGATCTTAGACAAATTAACTTTTTCTGAGTTGCTTTAGGAACAAACTTTTTGAGGGGATTCTCAAAACCCTGTGACCTGAATGTTACGTCACAGTACACATTAAATATGTTTTTCGATTTGCAGCAAAGGGACATTGTGTTAGGAACAGTATGTCGTGGTTTAACTATTTATCCAACTGATTAAGCCATATAAAAGTGACAAGCCACTCAATGCAAACGAGAGGTACAGAAACTGGGAGGGAGAAAAAGAGAGGGCAAAATAAAGACCAAGTACTTACTTCTTTTGTTGGTGCTCTTTCCTGTCTGCCGACCCCAGGCTCTGTGAAAGACAGAGGAAACCGATAAACACGCCATTCCCAATTTGGTGAACAGGCAAGTCTGTGGCGATCAACAGGGACTCCTCTGAATTTCCATTTGTATAAAAGAAAAATCCTCACAGCGAAAACTAAACCAAGTGCAATTATGTAACCCCAAACAGAGTCAGTAAAGTATCATCTGAAGACAGCGAATGCAAACACACATGCATACCTGTGTAAACAGACTTATATGTACAGTTACCACCCTTGACAAAGACATGCAGATAAAACATTGTGTTTAAACGCTGGGTGCTTATGTGGATGTGAAAAATTTGGAATGCAGATGTAAGTATGTTATTCCCTGCGTGTGTCAACCTCTTCTGCAAACGAATTCCCCCACAGTGCTGTCCTTTCTGACTGAAATGCAGCTAAATAAAATGATTCGATATTTGTGTACTAGATGTAGAAAATGCATGTGATAGTTGATGAACTAAAACAGACTAGTGACGTGTCAAGTTTATTATGATTGAAACTACCAGACCACTACACGTAAATGAATGACAGGGAAACTGCAGATACAGCAGAGTGTGGTGCAAAGAAGGCAGCACTGTGTGGAGGTTAGTTTTAGGTCGTGGAGGTTAGTTCTAGATCATTCTGGGTTGTGGAGGTTAGTTCTAGACCATTCTGGGTTGTGGAGGTTATTTTTTGACCATTCAGGGTGGTGGTGTTTAGTTCTAGACCACTCAGGGTTGTGGAGTTTAGTTCTAGACCACTCAGGGTTGTGGAGGTTAGTTCTAGACACTTCTGGGTTGTGGAGGTTCGTTCGACGAAATACTGGGTTGTGGAGATTAGTTGTAGACCAATCTGGATTATGGAGGTTAGATCTAGACCCCTCTGGGTTGTGGAAGTTCGATCTAGACCCCTCTGGGTTGTGGAGGTTAGTTCTAGACCCCTCTGGGTTGTGGAGGTTAGATCTAGATCCCTCTGGGTTGTGGAGGTTAGATCTAGACCCCTCTGGGTTGTGGAGGTTAGTTCTAGACCCCTCTGAGTTGTGGAGGTTAGTTCTAGACCCCTCTGGGTTGTGGGGGTTAGTTCTAGACCCCTCTGAGTTGTGGAGGTTAGATCTAGACCCCTTTGGGTGGTGGAGGTTAGATCTAGACCCCTCTGGGTCGTGAGATTGATTCCAATGGAAGCCCATTATGAAAAAATATAAAACGCAGAGTTGATAAAAGTTATCTCGACAATCTCTTGGTTTCTTTGCCGGTGTCACAGACACCGGCAAAGAAACAAAGAGATTCAAAATGAGCTTGATTTTTTAGTCCGGGACTGGCATAATCTGTGTTCTCTAAACTCTTAATTACAAGGTATCTGTAACTAACTCAAGCTTGTTTTCAAGTTAGAGTGGTTATCTGTAAATACTGACTATAAAGTGATTTTGCTTGTAAAAGCAGAAGGCAAATATGTGCAAATCATTTAAACCCTGCAATAGAAAAAAGTACAAAGACAACATATCAAATGTTGAAATGTTTTATTGTTCCTTAAAAAATATATGCTCACTTTAAATTTGATGCCAGCAACACGTTTCAAACAGGAAAAAGTTGTGTTATACAAAAAAAGAAAATGGAAAAAGGCTCAGGAACACATCCAAAAACCACTGTTTATGAATGCAGTAAGTCGCTGCATTCACAAATGCAAGTTAAAACACTATCATGCAACACAGAAAAAAGATATATACAAGACCCAGAAACGCTGCCACGTTCTCTGGGCCCAAGCCCATTAATGATGGACTGAGGCCCGGCGTGTCCTCCGGGCTAAAATTGAAAGGGACCATCCAGCTTGTTTTCAGTGCACACTTAGGGGTGGGTGTTTTAGTGCACATGGCACTGTTGACTTGCACATCTGAGAAGACACCATTAATGGTGAACAATATATACAGGTTTTGGGGCAACATACGTTGTGCTGCCATCCAAACGCTGTCATTTTCTGGGAAGGATTTCCTTATTTCAGCAAGACAATGCCAAACCACATTCTGCACGTATTACAACAGCGTGGCTCTATAGTAAAACATTCCAGACCTTAACTGGCCTGCTAAAGTGGCCTGCCTGCAGTCCAGACCTGTCACCCATTGAAAACATTTAGGGCATTATGAAATTAAAAACATGACAAAGGAGACCCCAAACTGTTGAGCAGCTGCAATCTTATATCAAGCAAGAATGGGAAAATATCTCACTTTTAAAACCAGAGCAACTGGTTTCCTCTGTTCTCAAATGCTTGTTAAAAGAAAAGGAGATGCAACACAGTAATAAACAGGCCTGACTCCAAGTTAGTTTTTTATCTCTCACAAAAGGAGGGATATGAACAATCCCTTTCCCTTTAGTGAAGTTAACACACACACACACACACTCACATCCCCAACCAGCATCCCCAAATACAGCCAAATACAGCTGTTGAACATTGGGTGACCCAGGAGGATGGGAGACAGGGAGACACAGCTTGCCTATATATGTAGCTCCAGGCTGGCTAAAAGGCTTTTGGAAGAGCAGGTGCCATCATCACTGCAGGGATCCCGACCCCATAGGAGGCACCTCTCCAGGCCCCCGCCTTGGCAGAAAGGTGAGAGGAGCTTCTAAATCATAAAGTAAAGTGAGACAGTGAAGTGTGGGATAGCGGGCCCTGCCAATAACTGTCAGGCCCTGCCATTACAATGAATTCCACGCATATAAAGCTCCCTGGAAGACTTATCTTTCACCTTGTTGCTGTTGGTACTTAATGGTCTATGTTCAAGTTGTGGGATAAGGAGTGTGTGGTCAAAAGTGTGAAGGACCTTCTCCTTTCTGATCGAGGTAAAAATGTATGTTTGTGCTAGGTGCTCACATTCACATGCTCTCGTGGGTGTGTGTGTGTTTGTTTGTGTGTGTGTGCGTGTGTGAGCACTTCCGAGTCAGCCACAGTGACATTTCGACCAGCAAAGGACCCCTGAGTGTTTTTATAGAGCTTTTCATCCCTGTGCGCAGAACTCCCCAGGCAGTCAGGATGACCTTAACCACCCGCATCGCCCCCTCACCTCTGGTCAATACACCCAGACACGGCCTCCCTACCTGGGAACAGAGAGCGGCTGGAAACGTTTGGTCCTGGTTGGTGGGGTTAAAAGAAAATGTGTGTACAATACGTTGACACAAATTGAAAGTGTATACACGCATTCACCTTCACGGCACGTGAAAAAAAAGCGAATCGCTGAGATAAAAGCAAGTCACTGTGATAAAAAAAACGTACTGCTTTACAGGAACTCACATCGAATGGAAAGCTTGTGCCAACTTAGATGTGCCGTTCTTACCAAACTATTTTATAATGGGAGCACCAAATTCGCACTTGATAAGAGCGTCCGCTGAATGACAAAAACGTTAGGTTATGTTGGTGAATGTATACGAACGACTGCGGACGTGAGAAGCGAAGTAAACAGTTCAATTTTGATGCCCCTTGTACAGTCCTTCGCTCGAAGCCCCGAAGGCCGCCTCAGCGTGAGCTTCAATCCCTCCATCTCTCCCTCCCTCAGTAGCACAGCTGAGAGTGGTGGCACTTAAAAAGCCCAACACAGCCTTGGGAAGCATCCGTGCCGAGAGAACAAGGCTGTTTAACTGTCCATTTTCTCCACGCGCAAACAGACGCGCACCGGCGTGTAAACCAACACAAATATCTAGCTCTTTTAATGAATAGTTTGCTTGGAGAGTTGGCAGGTGTCAGCGTCTAAAATAGACCTTACACTGAAATCCCTGTCAGGTTGGGAAATCGGTGGGGCGGCACAGGAATCCCTTGGTAACAATGTTAAAGCCATGGAATAATATCTCACATGCTCCGAAAGAGCGTATTCTTATACATCTTATATAGTCCTACATTCTGTGAGGACTTAAGGACTGACTTGAACACCTGTGTGCCAGGTGAGCTGTTTCAACTGGCATGGCAACACTACACAACCCTCCTGAAATTATAGAACCCCCACCCCAACCAAACAACCTTCCTAGAAGCCAAGGAAACCCCATCACCCCCAAACACCGACCCCTAGTTTCACTGCACACCCTGCATTCCTCCACACCACAACTCAGCGCTTTGCAGACATACCTGTCACGTCCAAAACGCTGACCACAGTCAGATAGGACTCCACTCTTCAACAGCCCTCACCTCTCACTCCCTTTGTGCGGATTCAATTCTCTCTCTTCCCTTCGCCGGCAACTCTCTTCAGCTTCGATGCAGTCAAACCACTGGCAGCGGTGTTCACCTGACCAACTTCATCTCTGTTTCCCCCCCACGTTGTTCACCTCGCTCTCACTCTGTTTTCTCCTCTTCCCTCGTTTCGGTCGAAGCGTGCCGTCGGTCACAGCGAGGTGCGAGAAGCCTGCTCAGCACGGTTGCTGCCACAGAGCGAGTTGTTGTACTTTAATTGTGGTTGCCAGGCGATAAGCTTCTCTAACTATTGCACACATTGGAGGGGAGGACATTGAGAACGAGAGAGAGAGAAGGGGTGAGAGAGAGAAAAGGAGGGGGAGGGGTGGTGAATGCTAATGTCTCTATCGCCAGAGCCTTTAAAAAGGGAGATCGGAGGGGCTTATATTGTAGGTAGGGGAGGCGGGTTCTGCCCGTTGAGGAAGAAACGGCGGGAGTGGGTTTGAAAGTAGCAGGTGCATTTTCTTCTATTCATTTTCAGACAGGGTGCCCTCATACCCTGGGAGGAAATTGCTTTGGAGAACTGCTAAAGAGGAGGATTTTGCCACGGAAAAAATCCAAACGGTAATCCGGCTGAATAACAGAAATGAGTTAGGCACACAATTGTTTTGGCAACCTGAGGTAATTGTAACATTGACCACATTCCCTCAGATTGCAAAGGTTGTGTGATCTACTGGGTTGCCCGGTTGATATTGCTGGGTTTGTAGCCAGATTTTTTTCGTAGCTTGGTTTACCAACATCACCACTGCTTAACCTGGCTTTAGGTTTATGGCCGTTATAACCAGAAAGGAGACTTCAAACCATGCCTCCCCAATTAAATATGGACGGAACACATTTGCTGTGACACTCAACAAAAAATGAACCAGGCCAATTAGGGCGGAGTAGCAAGCTTCTGCCAAAACACAGACAATACACTGGATGTCAGACGCACTCATCACATCCTAAAAGGGCCAATGACCTTATCCTGATCATTTCTGCTAGTAGATCCAAGTGATGTTTTCTTACTATTATTCGAATGGGTGTAATTAGCATTTAGGTATATGAAATACATATACAATATGAACCGGGACACTTCTTGGTGACTGTTTTTGCACCTTTGCAAATTGCTATTAAAATACTAATAAAGGTGACATTATATATATTGAATGTATTTCAAATGGCAGAGATGTAGATATTAAACACATTGAAATATGTGAATCTTTTCCCTTGGGGATGCAAGATAGGAGGATAATGGTTGTACACAAATGCACCTCACATGCCATTAAAGTACACAGGGTTTCCTGGTTTGTTTGGCAGGGGACTGTGACGCCCGTTCTGTAATGGTATGGTAGAGGTTGGAGGAACAATGGGTATGCTTTCCAGCATACCCATCCAGATTGGTTCCATGGGTATGCTTTCTTTATTAGGAGCCTGTTTATGTATGCGGCAATCACATTGGATGGTTCTGGATGGATTAGAGTGGCAAAATCGTTCCCTAGGAAACACAGGAGGATCAGTTCCTTCTTGCTGGTCTAGCCAACCTTTGACGAAATGCCACACCATAAAGCAGCAGATTTCTGAGTCGTCAGGCAAGGTGACCCGGCCCCTCCATCCTTGTATAAAGGTGTTATCCCCGTAAAAGATGCCATTAGGAAACATTTCTTTTTTCTCATTTTTACTAAACAAAACATTATTAAACAGCGCATCAAATATTAAATGAAAAATTTACATGTACGCTATTCAGGACAGATAAGGACACCCACTTGTTCAGAATAGACCTCTGCCTTAGACGGAAAGACATTAGTCTAGAAGCCGACGACATGGCCACTGAGAACCGTAATCGGTGCCTTCAGATAAACAGTGAGCATGTGTGTGTACGCTTGTGTGTGTGTATATGCATATTCATATGTGTGTATGTGTGTCAAAGTGTGTGAGTGAGAGAGAAGGAGAATGGTTACGTAACAGAAAAGATGCTATCATGGCTGGCCAATCACCACAGAGAACACACACGCCACTCATGTGAAACAAATTAGCCCACACTACTTCAGCCCAAAGCTAATGGCCCTGAGTGATGATGATGGTACATGATAGGAAGCCTTGGCAGCAAGCCAAGCGGAGCCCAGACCTGGTCAAGAGCTGATCGAGTTAACCCGTAGTCTTTCCAGGTTTACACCCGGTAATGCATTTTTGACACTTTCTTTTGGCTTAATTCACTTACTGAATCATGCCCGTGAAAGTCTCCCCATGAAAACTATATTTTTTGTTCAAAATGGGATAAAGGCTAAACACGATAACAGCCTCAGTATCAGATTGTGACTCACCAGCTAGTCACCAGATGACATAGAGGCTGATGGGGAGGAAACAGAGCGGTTGGAATATCAGAATGCCACATGGTGCGAACATTGGCCTTGTCTAGAATGGAAGAACTTGGGTGAGTCACCACTCCCCCCCGCATCCTCTTCTCTGGTACTTTTCCGCTTTGACAGTTGTAGATCCACAGTAGGTTTGTCACAGACACCTTGACACCAACTCGGCAGCCTGTCCCAAATATATTTAGCATTAAAACTAGTTCCCTCTGTTTCTAGATGTGTGCTTATGTCTTTGTGGGTCACTGTTCTAAGCAGGGTTCACATATAGTAAACATTTATAATTCCCACCCACTTCCCAAATTGCCATCCCCAGGGGCGGGAATTCCAATTCCCATTTATATTTAAGTAATTTAGCTGATGCTTTTATCCGGAGTAATTTACTGTAAACCCTAGCGTTTTCCATTGCCATAGTCTAACAACTGAGCTGAACAGGACCATTGCCCACAGGTTAAGTAGCCCCACCTGACATTCATCAGGATCACTAGCAAACGGACTTGAAGCAAGTTTATAGAGTATATGGAATTAACCTATAAAGTGTATGCCCATGTTTGACCTGGATGTGTTATTGATTACTTACATTAGTTGTATTACCTCAGGGCTTCGCCCATAATTTGTAATTTCTACAAAACTTACATTCAATAAGTAATTGTTTGAACATGGTCATAACACAGATCAGTTAGCAATTTGATTTAAAGTTTAAGGACCAATGCGAGTGTACCATATATTATCTGTTCAAAGAAATATTAAATATCACAATGACATGGTCCTTAAACACACTGAAAAACACACTCACATGGCCAAAAGTAAACAGAGTACACAAATGGATGTACAGTAAGTGCATTTACTGCATCTGAGAGATACACAGTGCTGTCCTCAATTACAATAAACGTGTTGTTCATCAGTTTACCCCATACTCCAAATGTTGAAATAGAAATCAGACAATTCCTATAAGGTTAAAATATAGATTACATTTCTAATTTTAGTGTTTTTCTGTACACACTGTACAGAAATGACAATCGTTTTTAATCAGAGCACCTCTATTTCTGGGCGCTTAAAGTACTGGGGTGTTTTTAGTTAGTTGAAAGGGGTTTTTAGTTGGTCAGGTTTGTTAGTGTCCTCATTTGTGCAGGTTTGAGATTGTTGTATATGTTTAGTCTTGACTCTAAGCTTTGCATTGGCCTTTGTTTGGCAACATAAGGATTGAAGAGGTGTGAATGGATGTTGAGAAAGCCATTATGAGACTGAATGTTTGAAGAAACACAGCCTAAACCTTTGGCTTATTGCACAAAATGACCTGATTAAAAAGGAAAGCACTAACCGGCTCATCAAATGATGTTACACAAATACCATCGCATCAAAGCCGAGAATTGATACTTGAACCTAGAAGCAAATGTTCAATAAAATAATCGACACTTTTGGAGTATAGAGCATAAAACAACAACAAAATGCTTCCTCTCCCAATAACTATGGAGAAGAGGAAATGTAGAAAAACTGTTGTGATCTTTTAGACCTATCATTGACTACTTTACCCGTGGCATTATTCTGGCACAACATGTAGTTCGCTATTGCTATGAAAATATTATTTTGCTGACCTTTAGATGGATTCCGATGTTTTACAAGAAAAGTATTCAAAGTATTAATTCTAATGTTGTGAAGCCAGTGATAATGAAAAATCTAATTTCATTGAGACTATACTTTCAGGATTATGTAACTTCACAGTAACTACCCAAAACTCTCGGAGTTCCACAAATGGCCTTTTAAATTTCATCATATCGAATTTGTGATTAAAGCTCACAGTGGACTTGGAGCAGTCGATGTTGGTATTTGTCTTTCAAAGCACCTTTTGGTTCTAATCACCCTCCCTCAAACTAGAAGTCTATACCAGTTCACCAGAATCCTTAAGCGCGGAAGAGAACACGCAGTGACTCTACCTTGGGCCATTCAGGGGACCAGATTTCATGACTAGTCTTTTAGGGATTTTCTTAGTGTTCGTAAGCACTACGCTTGCATAAAGGAATGGTTTGTTCCTGGAGGATTTGGAAATGTGGGACAGAGGCAGACCTATCAGCCGCACTGAAATAACTCTGTCTTGAGGGTCAGACAGCTGACCTCTGAAAGATTTAACATGTTTTTGGAGATTACCGTCTCAATTCGAACATTATATCGTTTACTATGTTACATGTACCAATGCCTATGTCATTATGTTATTGTATTCTACAGTAGCTGAAGATCCATAGCAAACCAACCCTCTGGTGAAAATGCAAAACCAAGTCATCATCGTTTTAATTCATTTTGAACCCCCCCAGCCTCATCACCTCATCATCGGATATGAACAGTGAGGCGGATAAACACATCAGGAAGACACTGGGTAGATGACAGAAATCTAATCAAGAACTCCGGCAAAGGAGAATACATTCCGAGAAGGGATATGTGTCGTGAATGAGCTCGTCTGTGTTGGCATGGCAGCCAGAATGTCAAGAGTTGTTCGCACTGGCATAGCCATGAAGGTGACTTCCTCTGTCAGCCAATCAATCCCCAGCTCCAGGATATGTCCGGGAAGCCCAGAATTCCCAGCATGCTCTGCTGAGACACAGCGGTGTGGCATCGCAGGGCGTCTCTCACACCTGTCAGTCAGCGAGGCAGAGAATGTTGTCGCGGTAAACTACTAGCATGCACACGCGTGCGCATGCACACACAAACACACCTTCAATTGGTTCCTTGAAAGCTTCTCCCTGGGTTCCCAGTGGCTTTTCAGAGCTGCTCTCTTATTTAGAGTCACCTGGGAGGAGACTGTAATAGACAATCCTTGCCACTTTCACACCACCTAAGCTTCTAAACGTTGGCTGGGGATATTGAACAGATCCCTGTACCGTTTCACAGGCGGGAAGAGCTAGCCTGTTTCCAGGAAACCTTTGGCCACTGTATAATATTGCATCATATCATTTGTACAACCCTTACGACCAATTTTGTCAAAAACGAACAACACTAAGGAAAGGCTATGACTGGTACCTACTGAACTAACCGAATTACAAAACTGAGGTACCAACAACAGCTGCTACAGATACTTCATCTCAATTTGAGCATTGTACAGAAGGAAAGTCCTCCTGCATCAGAAAGAAACATTAATTACTAAAAGGGTTACATTCAATATCATTACTAGAAGTACAAAGGCTTTCCTTTAGTCATGTCAGAAATTAAGGTTCAGATGCCTTTAGAACATGAACCCGCACAGTTTTGAATGTTCTGCTTAAGAACAACAGGTTGCTCAAAATAAGACGTAAGAATCTGTCTATGCGTTGACTGTAATGATATGCAACGGTCCGGTTCAGCTACAGTAAACACATGAAAACACCCAGAGGGAGTCAAAAGAGGCAATGGTCAAACAGCGATACAATTTAACACGGTACAAAATCTACATTCTACTGCCTTTGTTAAAACAAATCTAAAGAAAACG
This sequence comes from Esox niger, assembly GCA_016801105.1. Classification (NCBI taxonomy): domain Eukaryota; kingdom Metazoa; phylum Chordata; class Actinopteri; order Esociformes; family Esocidae; genus Esox; species Esox niger. The sequence continues at coordinate 29,636 of JACXGJ010003265.1, read as the reverse complement.
CCAGTTATTAGGATGATGTGACCATTTCTGAGACATAGAGATGTTTGGAACGGCCCTTAAATTTAGAGTGCAGGAGTTTAATGTAGTGCAGGTCATTTTTCTGTTGTCTTAGTCAGTCTCTCTTCCTCTGAGCGGTAGTTCTACCATAGAGTTACCCTTTAGTCAGGAGCTAGAGACAATTAACCTGACGTGCATGGGCCAACTGCTATGTGCCGTGTTAACAGACAACTCGCCGCGGTGATAAAGCACCCATTAACAAGTCAACCGGAGCCTCCCTTACGGACGAAGTAGTTGAGAGGATTAGAATGGGAGAGACAGAGATACACGGAAGCAGAAAAGGAGGGAGAGAAATATGGAGGAGAAAAAGAATAGACATGATAAAAATAGCACGAAGAGGAAATGTGCACTCTGTGTGTGGGCGAAGGAGTGAGGGAGTGGGAGGGAGGGAGGGAGAGAGAGTGACGGTTGGTGGGAAATTGACAGTTGTACAGCGCAGCGATTTGGCAAATCTGGTTCCCAATGCCGAGTCATTGAAATCTGTTCGGATGTGATCTTTAAAGGCAAGGACAGGTCACAACAGAGGGTCTTCTGCGCCGGAGATCACACGACCTGTGACCAGACAACCGCTCGAGCAATGGCCGCCACCAGCGTCCTGAAATGCACGTCTTCTCAAACGTCTTCACATCCCTTTGAGGGTCAACTGCGACGCCGGACCCAAAAGCAACGCGGACCACTCGTGCGACCTCAGGCGAAGGAGGCGGTGGCCCGTTTAGCGAGAGAGCCTCGCGAGTGCGGTGGCCAGCAGCGGAAGACATGGCTGCTGGCGAACGGAGTTCTTCATCTGCGAATCCTTCCTCCGACACGAGCTAGACGGTGAGAGTCAGCAGGCCTTCAAACAGCCCAGAGGGAGGCTTCCCAGCCTCGTCTCCACAACCGGAGGGAGGAAAACGGACGAACGTTTGCATGACGAGATGGAACTTGCATGGAATTAGTCAGAGAGGCCATATGGGAAAGAAAGATGGGATGGATTGGGTTTGAAATGAAATGAGCCGATCGGAGTGCTCAGGGTGTGACTGTCCGCCAAGTTGTTTCACCTATCTCTTGAGTGTACGCAAAATAAGTACAATGCCAAAAAATGTAGATGTTCACCAGACTGTCTATTTGTCCGACTGCCTTTCTGTTTCTCAGTTGGATTTTGACAGTGTGTTTGCTTATCTGACTGTTTGTCTTAAATGAGAAGCAGCGTGTGGGTCATCCTCTCTTTATATATTTTTTTCTATCTGTACTCTTCCTACTCACCATTTCTCTCTCGCTCTTTCGCGCTCTTCTTATCCTCTATCCCTCTATTTCCCTCAGTCTCCCCCTCACTCTTTATGTCTCCCACTCTTTTCCTCTCTCGACATGTCATTATTTGGATAGGATTCCCCCTCCCGAGTCTTGTGGTTCGGGGAGAAAGGGACCAGAATATGACCCATAAATCAACATACAGAAGTGGGACCAGAATATGACCCATAAATCAGCTTGGCGGAGCCACCTACAATCACGCTAATGGGTCTGGAAGACGTGCTGTCATCAAAACCATGATGTCACACCCGCATGAGGCCCGCAAGTGTGTGGTGTCTCTAAGTTTGTGTGTGTCTCTGTCTGTCTATGTGGGGTTGTGTCAGCTTGTGTTTAAGGGTGGTCTGTCTGTCTGTGTGTGTGTGTGTGTGTGTGTGTGTGTGTGAGTGAGTGTGTGAGGACTGTCTCAGTGTGTGGGTTTGCGTCTGTGTTTGAATTGTGCATGTGTGTCTTGTGGTCCATACTGGCTCACAATGGGTGTTGGATTCCATCTAGACAATCTAAACAAGTCAAGTGGTTTATGTCTGAGGGGCACGTTTCCACCCAATGGCATTCTGGGACAGACATTTTATTTAAAGGAACACACGTTATTAGCTGCTTATACAGTATAATTGCCCAATGTATTCCAGAACCGGGTGTAATTGGGAGACATCTTCACTTCACAACATTCAACTAGATGTGTTTAAACGATTAGATGAACCACAATACAAAGTACAATCAATCGCTTTTTTAATCAAACTTTAAAATATATCCGTATTTACTTTAATAATAAAGGTAATAATCTACACAGGCTAGGATGGTCTAGCGTTTGTATGTGTGTGGAGCAATACAGATGAAATTCCAGATATCAAATTTTCTAAATGGATCATTTTCATTTAATCATCCCAGCTATGCGTGAGATTTCATAGATCTGAATCCAGCCTACTGCTATGTGACCCCCCCTTCATCTTCAATAAAAAACTGAATGGATAGACACTGTCCCACCCCTTGAAAAAAATTACATTAACAGTTTACTGTTGTACGCTAACAAATGTCAGATGTTGATGTTATTGCGTTTTCCTTTTTCTAAGGGACTTGAATGTTGCCGGGCACTAACAAGCAATGGATGATAGTTCATTCACTTGATAGTGCTCTGCTTTATTCTTGGTGAGGTCACAGGTCACAGGGGCCCTGTTCTCATTCATTTTAAATGAAAAGGAATTCCTTTGCGATAACTTAAACAGGACCACTATGGACCTGAACAAACCAAGCTACAGCCTGTGATTATGACTCAGTGTCACTGTTCCCATTGTCTCTCTCACTCTACCTCCCAATGTCTCTCTCTCTCTCCCACCACCTGAGCCCCGACGGACGTCAGCAGGGCATCACTTTCAATTAGTCGATTAGCTCGGTGACATCTGACCTGGCGCCTGACGCCCCGTTGGTGGGAGCATGCGTGTGCTCTCACACCCTCGCAATTCAGAAATAGCCCGATCTCATCCCGGACCTCAGAGGAAAGCGTGACGTGGGAGCTGAGTCACGGAATCATTGTCCTCCTTTGACTCACTAAGGAGAACACATGGTGACCGGAGACTGACCCGCCATGCTGTCAAAACCTCAAATCTGCCATAGAGACGTTCTCCAGGTTAGACTCTGATATGGGCTCATCTGTTACAGCTGTGTCTCGTTAGCTTTCCCTGGGTCATCACACACACACACACACACACACACACACACACACCTTGGAGAGGCTGTCAATTGTTCCGACGCACCCCTCCATCTTTCCCTCCCTATATCCTTCCATCCGTCTCCCCATCCACCCGTTCATCCATCTTTCCATCACCCAGCCATTCGTCCATCTTTCCATCACCCAGCCATTCGTCCATCTTTCTATCCGTCCACCAGTTCATCCATCTCTCTGTCCACCCTCTCATCTGTCTCTCTGTCCACCCTCTCATCCGTCTCTTCATCCATTTTCACACGCAGTCAGACAGAACAACAGTCGGCCAACTAGCCGTTTAGCCAGCTAGCTGTTCCACTAGCCATTCAGTTAGCCAGCCAGCTGTTCCACTAGCCATTCAGTTAGCCAGCCAGCTGTTCCACTAGCCATTCAGTTAGCCAGCCAGCTGTTCCACTAGCCATTCAGTTAGCCAGCCAGCTGTTCCACTAGCCATTCAGTTAGCCAGCCAGCTGTTCCACTAGCCATTCAGTTAGCCAGCCAGCCAGCCAACCATCCAGTCTGCCAGCCAGTCAGCTAAACAGCTGTTCAGTCAGCCAGCCAGTCAGCCAACCAGTGTCCCGGAGAGCAGGCATTGGCTGCTGCCTCTGTGTTAAGATTTCAGCTCATGTTGCGCGTCAGTCTCGTGGATCGGGTGGGCTGGGAACAGAGAGGGCTGGGTCGGATCAGGGTGGTGGCTGGTGTACAGGGATTTGTGGGGAGGTGTGTACAGTGTGTTTGCCGTGTTGCTTTTTTGAAAACAGGATGCGGAGGATCCTTTCCGTGAAATGATCTTCATTCCGCGCGTCTTGGCACGCGTGTCGACGCACATTCTTCGGCGAAAGTGCACGTACCACATACTCAAGGTGGCGCGCGGGTATATGGGGTATGCACGAGTGCAAGCCTGTTTGTCTGTGTGCGCGTGCTTTAAATAACTTTACAGGTGGGGAGGAGCTATAGAAGAGAAAGTATTCAGAAGGAAACTAACGGGGGCAGAAAGACCGTGAGAGATTAGAGAGGGTTGGTAATAAATGACATCATCCCAGTCATTGGAGCTGCTTTGTAGATCTGCTTTTAATTTCATTCCCTTAAATTAATAATATCTAGGCCTGAACTTGAGCCTAAAGACACACGCTTGAGGACAATAGGTAACGGCTAAACTCAGACCTCCATGCATTCCAGTCAGAGGTCATAACACATGGAGGACTGAATATGATTTGAGATGAAACTCAATGAACAAAACTCCCGGCCTAAAAGCCGCAGTAGGTTGGAATCATTGAAACATATTTTACTAGTCCCTTTTCGCTTGTGATCTTCACACATTTCAGCCTGTCCAGTAATACTGCAAGTCGAGAAGTTGAAATTATTTCAAACTAATCATGCAGTCCATTTTCTATCTTAGGTACATGAATCCCATCAGCAGTGAATTTGTTTTTGTGCATGTTTGTGTGTGTGTGTGTGTGTGTCTTCTGCGAGTGCCTAAGGCCAGTGCTGTCACTCAGCTCAGCACACAGGGTGGTCCAAACACTGAGGCCTCTTTACTCAGTTACACACCCACTGCAACACACACACACACGTACACACAATAAACACAGATCCATAGGTAGCCATACGATAGATATAGCGCAGAACAACAAAATACACAGCAGACATACAGAGAAAAAGTTTCTGAGTTAACGTACGCTAAAATGGGACTATGGCTTTAACACACGCTTAAATGGAAATATACTGAACTCACTTTTAATCCAGCTATTGAAATTTGTGTAGGTGATTGAAGATATTGAGTGTGGTGGAGGTGTGGCTGCAAAACCTTATTCTGACCTTGGACGCTTACCCAAACGCAAGCGTTAACCCTACTGATTCGAGGGTGCTTCCCAAATATGTTTGCCATTTTCACCACTGAGACAGATGAGCGCAGGGCAGGTGGCAGCATGGGTTTTGACTAATATTTTCATCGTAGGTGGGTAAAGGCTTGACCTCTCACTGGCCTATCAGAACATTCCACTGCTAAAGAATGTGGTAGCTTCAACTTGTTTATTGTCTGTATTGCCTTTGAATCAATTCCAATTTACACTGTAAGTAAAAAAAAATTGTCAAGCTGTCTACAAGAAACATACATCATCATTCCACATTTTGCTAATGTTAATCATGTTCGCAGTCTAAAACAATGTAGTCTAAAACATTTGCATGGCTTCAATATGGAAATGTACAGCTTTAGGACTGATATACTATTGAAGCTTGTCGTGAAAGTGACATAATGGATAAGCCATGGACATGTCAAACATTCTAAATTAGCAATTACAGATGCGTTATTGCTAAGGCCTAACAAGAGGAATCCACAATTTACAGCAATTTGACAAACATCCAACATAAAGAACAAGCTACTCGCCATTACACTGATTCCAAATATGTTTTCTAAACCAACTGGAACCATCTAACAGATGGCCTCACACTTGCATTGCATGTGTACCGCAGACGTTCTCGCCATAAAACCAGGACAGTAAATCAAGACAAGCAAGCGACAAACATAAAATAAATGTTAAATGTTATGATATCATAAAATTGCCGAGATAAAACAGACCCACACTGCTGTCTTCATAACAGTCCACGTGTAAAGGGCAGAGTGTTTTGGTTTTGAACGCATGAAATTGAAAACAAGTTACCGTTACAGGAGAATAACTTCTAAACATTAGGATCACTGGTATTCCAAGGTTATCATCTTTTGACTTATGGGCATGAGCACATATAATTTACATCATATTGGATTTTATGTGTGAAATCTAGTTTTCTGTGAATGAAAGAAAATGTAGGCCTTGCTAAAATACATAGACCAAAAGGGAAGGTAAGCTCACTCTTACGCTCCTCTCAAACATAATACATTTTTGGTGATTAACATTTATTTGTTAGTCCAATAAGCCAATCCCTTTATAAACATTCTTATTGGCTACTTGGTGAATGAATTGTATTTGACAATACAAAGCAGTCATTATTGTGATGAGAGGATGTGCTCGGATTTAAATAAATAAAACTAATTGGAGGGAAATTAAAGCCTCACCTTCAAGGTGATATAATCATTGCTCAGCCCTCCCCCAATTTTTTCTACTCTCTTTATTGCATGAAATGGGAGGCATCATGCCTTTCTAGAAAGAACAAGTCAACTTACCTTGGAAGAGTTTGTCAAAACCACATGTTTTTCAAAGTTGATGAAAGTGGTCATGGAAAATATTCCATCCTGGTTTTCATTCTAGATCATGTCATTTGACATGCGGCTTCAACATTTGCTTCCCAGTTGATGTGTTTTGGCTTGGTACATCCTTCTGCGCCCTTGTCCATCTCAGCTTATATGATTTCCATTGCTAACTGTGCTCAGCTAAACTCAACAGACAGTTTGTGTTTTTGCTGAAGCTAAACATCGATGTATCTGCCTTCCCCTGACTTTGGCTTTGTCTCATTCAGTGGTTACAGGCATGACAGGAAGGAAATTGTCTGGGATTTTGGAAATATTTCAGCAAGTGAGCAGTGAACTTGACTGATAAAGTGGGAGTCCAACTACACTTCCAGTGGGAGTCCGTGGGAGCCCGACAGCCATGCAATTTTTCAGTGAATTGGACAGGAATTATTGCCAGTTCCTTTGCAATGATTGACCATGGCACTACTACAGCACTTGAACTTATATCATGGTAGCCAAGTGTGCCATACTAAAATGGTACCTCCACTGTACAAAAAATACACTACTGTAGATCTGAATCAAGAAAAAATACCATGGTTTGACCTTTGAAGTATGACACTACTGCCAAGAACTTAGAAGAAATAATATGATGCTACTTCCCTACCAATAGGACTGACAGGTAACCTTGTTGGACTAGGGTTGTTGGTTTGATAAAAAAATGCTATGGTATGTGAGGCCGATTCTGTAAATCAATCAAGCAAGTGCTAGTTAAATTACAAAAATGGAAATGTTAAATTACAAAAATAGAAATGTGCAATAGGGAATTAATCAAGGTAGTACAATGAAAAGAAAATATGGCAATTACTTCATTATACTACTATGGTGTCAAGTGGAACATCATCTACCATGCAGTATGTAAGTATTTTGCCAGTTCTTCGTTGATGTTTTTTTCTTCAGTATGGCAAACTTTCTTTAGTCACAAACTGTAGAATTCTGCCTTGGTCTAGCAGAGCAGTTGCCATTTCTGAGCTAAAAAAGTATTTAGTACTTTTTATTTCTTCTAAATGTATCAAACTAGAGAGGCACCATGAACAAAGTGATTGGCCAAAACACAAGATCAGACAAATGCGCATAATGAATGGAACAATTATAAATTCAATGATAATATAAAACAGAATTTTTTCTTTAATATTACGTTATACAATGACTCAATATATGTTTTGTAAATAAGGTATTAAACTTACCAACATGATTGCGAGAATAAAACATTTCAATAAACAATATATCAATATAACAAAAATATATTTAAAAACATTGCCTAGTTTCTCCATCTAGTACCTAAAAAAACAGAAACAGGGATTTTACTAATCCAGATAACCTTAGCAGCTTTAGTAACTATGTAACTAACTACATAACAGTATTTTGCTACAACGGTAGTTTTGGAAATACAATTTTTATAGCCTTTCCTGCTTTTGACAACAATAACCCAGCGAACAAAAATGTTTCATTAGTATGTCCTATCCTGTGTTTCACCTGTAAAAGCAAACTAGCTTGGCATTCTAACTAGCGTTATACAATGTGTGGTTTGGAATATGTTTTCATTTTATAGCCTATTCTGGCCACTAACTATAACCGAACAAAAAAAAACTTTTTGTATACTTGTCCCAGGCTGATGATGAGGGAGAGCGATATAACTACTAGATAGCTTGCTCTTTAGATTGAGAGATTACCTGGAGGAGAAATATAGCCAATAGCTCACTTTCACATCCATATCAGCCTGTGTATTTCTCTATTCTTTGAAAGCAATGCCTGTATTTATTTGAGTTTTCTCTAGAGCTCTATTCCAATTTCTTTAAGACTGGCAACACACTGTGACCAGACCAAAATAAACAAAAGAAAATTATCGGAAAAGACGCTGAATGTATGAGCGCGAGCATGCCGAAAATAACAAACTATATACACTGTATATTATAATTAGCATTTTTCTTCGTTTGTGTGGTGGAAATTTTACAAATGACTCCTTTAATCAGTCTCTCCATCCTTATGACCACCCATCCATCAGTCAGCAAGTCAGTCATTCAGTACCTAGTTGCCAAGTCTATCCAAGGTCCTACAGAGAGCACCAGTCAAACCATAGAGAACAGCCTAACAAACGCAGATCAAACCGAGTCCCTAATTAACAAGATTAGCAGACCTGAAATGCAATCTCGGCCCCGGCTCGCTAAATGCACCAATCACCACTACAAAGACACGGCTACAAGATTACTTACAAGATCACTGCAGAACAAAGAAGAAGGAAGGAAAGAGACCGAGATGACAAGTGCTCATGAAATGCATGTATAATTGTATAAGGAACTGATGACCTTGGCTCATATCAAACGGCATGCAAGGTGACCAGCTTGGAGTGAATGTCCACAGGGATAAATTGGGACCATACATTTTGCCCTGCAATTTCTAACACCACAGTTCATATTTCCCTTAATAGCCACTATACTGGCAATTCTTTCTCTCCATACTCCAACAGCAGCCAATTATTTTCTTGTGGCTTGCATTTTCTGCCAGATTATTATACATCTGCTCAAAATAAATATTAGTCCACTGGGTCAAAAAGGATCAGCCTTTGCCGAAATGCCAGATGGCCAGTCTGCCTCTGAATGTGTAGGGGTGGAGGAAGAGAATAAATGAACTCTATGGTTGATTGGGATGAAAGTCTAATCTCAAGTAATGTTTTAAATGCAGTCTTCCTAGCCTTACCCAGTTTTTCACTCTCCATTTCTGTCGTTCCAAATGACAACAGTTCATGAATGCTCTTTGCTAAGGTTTTGGTTTGGACAAATCAAAATGATTTATTTGGGCTATTAGTGTTGCCATGTCTCTGGATTAGCTCAGGTTGACTCTTCCAGGAGAGGGGGAAATGAATCGTTGATATTTGCGCTATGCTACAATTCACATACTACAGCATTACATCTCGCGCAGCAGGAAATACATTCCGCCTATTAGGGATCCAAAGAGCAGATATGGCATGCGGGCCGGGCCCATGGTTCCCCCAGGAACGGTAATAACCTCTAATTGCCTGTGATCAGAATACATTAGTAGAAGCGCTGTATTCTTTATGTGCAAACACACAACACCTCGTAATAAAAGTGAGACCGAAAGTAAGAAGCGTAAATCTCGAAGGACTGTCAACCAACATTTTTTGCAGTTAACTATTTTTCTAAAGTGTTGCTGTGCACAAAGCGTCTCACGCTCCCAAAATGCAATGAACACGAGCTATGACTCACGGTGCTTGTTTGTGTGGAGCTGGTGTAGTCAGCGCTGCATTTGCATTACAATATCAAACTGTGTACGTAGCCCCCTCCTCCTCGCCCCGCGGGGCTCAGCGCACTGTGATATGTAATTTGACGGCAGTACAAACAGCCAGGGATGATGATGCGCCGTCGGCAGACAACATTTGTTCGCAATCTTTAGGGAGAATTTCAGAGCTTCATGACCCCGGTTTCAAAAGAACATTAAAAAAGAAAAAAATCCCGGACGGTCGCCCTACACTCCCTGTTCTAGGTTTGCTGTTGATTTTTGGGAACCCTCACTGTTTTCCCTCTCTGTGTTTTGTTTTGTTTTGAATGGCCGCCTCCACCACCACTGGCGACTGGCTGCACTCCCTTCACCAGGACGTCGGCGCGGGGCTGGCGCTTACTAACACTTTTTCTCCTCCTCACCCGCCCCCCCCCCCCCCTCGTTTTTTCTTGCCCTCTCTCCTCCCCCACTCTTCTCTCTAGGGTCGGAGGCGCCATTGTGTGTTTGCTGCTTGTTTACGAGGAACGCTGATTCACCCGAGGAGGTTTGGCTGGCTCGGGCTTAAGGAGGAAGAAAGTATGAGTCCACAAGCCCCCACCCAACACTCCCTTCCCATCTCTCTCTCACTGCAAACTCCCATTCCCATCTTCCTCGCCCTGAACATCCCCTGTCCCCACCAGCCAGCCAGCCAGGCCAGTTTCCACAGTGGAATGTGGGCTGAGCCAGGGGAAAGGCTGCCGAGGCCTGGGCCTCATTCTTGTGGCCAGGCAGTGTGTATCCCGACGGCTTGCCGGCGTCTCTGGGTGAAATCCTCCCACTGCTCACACACCCTGGGGTTTCCAATGTGTCCAACAAGCCCACTTAGTCATTTCTGGAGACAGCACGACAAAACCCAGACTTCCATTTTCAGTCCGTTATTAAAAATGACAAGCCGTGAAGCTAGCAAGAGGCAAGACATTGGGAGGGCAAGAAGAGGGGGAGAAAGGTGCGTACCCAAATTTGGGGAAAAAAAGTTTTACGGATAAGTTGGAAGTAGGAAGGGCTGGACTACAATAGTGAAGTATTTCCCTAAACTTGAAAGTAAAAAATGTGGATGGTATGTTCTATCAAATGTGCCATGCTCGAAGTTGTAATGCAGCCCGGTGAAGTCATTAATTTGGGCACAGTACTTAACGTGACCATTTATTGTAAACATATTTATTACATTGTAGTAAAATCAAATGACTAAATATGTTGAATGGAAATCAAAGGATAACGTTATCCTGTGCAATCGTGACATAATTATTTAAAATATGGGGCTTTCAATGCAGCATTTAAAGCATTATGGAAAGAATTATAATAATTTCTTGACTGCGGAACGGACAGAAGAAGATAATTAGCTGTTGGCTGAATTTGGTACAGTGAACCATTTGTTTACAATACAGAGAAAAATCTTTTTTTGTAAAACTAAACACATTGTTCAAACTGATATATTTTTGTCTTTGTTATGACTTGTATTCATAGAGTGTCGATGAGAGTATGTTAGCAGCGCGAGAACCCAACCGTGGGTCCTGCTGTTAGCTTGGGTCTCCTCAAATGTTCATATGGCTGGCGAATAAAATTACACATGGTGGATTTCAAAACGTTCAGCAGTTCAATCCATTAGTGATATGATGGGGGTTGAGGATATTTGATTTCCTGCTGACACCAGAGGAAAACCTGGTCTTATGAGAGACACGAGAGAGAGGTAGCAGCATCCTGGCTTCACACCTCCTCTTTCCCACGGTATTTGATTTGTTTACTAGCAGGAGTCAGTGACAAGAGCATACCAGGTTCCAATATCCTGTCCACCAATTGGCTAGTTGAAAGGGAGCGTTGGATCCAGGCATTCCCCTTCAGGACACAGAAAGCCACTGCTAAGGTGGACCTTCTGAACACATGCTATGAACGTCAGCACACAATCTCCCAGACGACGCCTAGCCACAACGCCTGCTCTCTACACCCTTTGCTTTACCGATCCTCTCTCACCCCTTCTCTGTCCTGCTCCTCCCCTGCCTCCCACCGGTTTCAGTAGCAGTATGACCTCCAGCAGAGTCTATAATCATGTTCCCAGCTTGTGCCGTGTTCGGCGTCACCGTCCGGGAGGCGATACCCAAGACGCCAACCTGACCCCGGCTGACTCCACAGAGACCCTCTTACCCCGGCCTCCAGTGTCCGTCTCTCCCAGTAAGGTCCCCTCCGACAGGGTCTAATTTACAGTGTTTGTGTGTCCTGGGACACCCGTGAACGGCTGGCTATTCTGGGCATGTGGAACATGGCATTAATGCCGGAAACCCTCGACCCAGGAATCCATGTTATCCCCCCCAGGCTGTGACGCAGTCTGCTCCCACATAAGCACAGTGACCACAGAGTCATCAGTCATATCCCTTCATCACCAAAAATTCCCTAACTGTTGATTACGCTTGGATTAATTCCATTTCAGTTCAGTGGACTTTTACCGACTCTGTTTTCAAAACAGATTGCGCAAGTGACCGGATTAAAGTGCTGGTCTCGCGAATCAACTGAAATAAAATGGAATTGACCTCTACCAGGTGTATGTAGACGTGTTGACAGCTAAACTGTAGTCACTGAAGACTAACAGAGTTAAAGTTAGAACGTAAGCTAACTGCTCTACAAGAAACAAACACACTGGGAACCACAGTCTCCAGATGGACAAAACCGGTGTGTGTTCTGACAAGACAGTGAACAACGTGTGTGTGTGTATATGTACAATGTTAGAACACATAAATGGGAGTGTTTGCGCTTGCATGAGCGTGACTACATAGGTAACTGAGTGTGTGTGTGTGTGTGTGTGTGTGTGCGTGCGAGCGTGCGTGCGGGGACGCACACCCACGCTTGTTTGTGCCAGCGTGCTTTTGTGTGTGCATGCATGTGTGCGTGTGAACAAGGAGTATTTAACTCCAGGGCCAAAGAGAAAAAGAAAGAACGGAAGAGAGAGTTCGACAGGGGCCTAGGAGATTCCGTATTCCCATAACACGCATTCCCATCCCAGGCATTTGGAAAAAAATACCACAGTCTCCACAACTCTACAGCTCTCGTAAATAATCTGTGTCTGGGCGCCACCTCAGAATCCCGGGCTGGTGGGTGCCATGTCCGCCCAGGCAAGGGGAACCGAGAGGACGGGGAGGAGGTGGGGAGAGGTCGTAAGCCCAAACTTGCATCATCACGGCTAGGGGACTGGGAGGGGGCAACCTGGGTAAAACTGGAGGTAAAGGGGGTGAGGGTGTAGTAGGTATCGAATGACCTTTCCTCCCTCTTTCCGTCTCCACTCCAATCCACCCCATAAAATATATACATTATACATTATATTTGTATGCATAATAAAAGCTTAAGGCCACTTTTGCATGCCGATAACTAAAATTGATATGACATAGAAAATGAAAATAGAGCTATATATCTCTAGCCCACAAACTGATTATGACAAACTAATCTGTCAATAAAAAAAACATTGCACAGGCCGGTGTAAAATTTTTAAATAGCTATACGACAACAAAAGGTTTACCCAATTTGTCTACAATGTGACCCCTTTTCTCCCTGTCCCTGTCCGAACTAATACTACTTTGTAGGCAGTGGATTATAACGTTTCAATGACTCCCAATGTATACCCCGACCGTGTGACCTTGCATATCCCCAACTTTCTTCATGATGCAGAATTTTATGACTTCTTGGGAGATGTTGTGTCAGTGAATGTGTCTGGTTTTTGGTCATGTCCCGAGACCGATAGTAAGCTCTGATTTGTGTGCAACTCTGTGTATGTCAGTCTGGCACAGGGCATTGAATTTCATGCCAAATATTTGACACACTGCCTTAACTCAATAACACCTCTCGCTTCAGTATGTTAGAAATGAATTTCTGACTAAACAAAAATAACGCAGCGGAGAAACATAATAGAGGAAAATGCACCATTAGATGTGACACCATATTTATTTTTCCTCCTTCTTCGGTCAGTGACTTCAAAAACAAAGAATGTTCATAGGCTTGATGAGTGTCTGCATAAACTGGAGAAACCGCAGTGTGTTTTAATAGAGTTGAATACTACACACAGACAATGCACACCGTGAGATTACTAAAGCAAGGACGAGTTACAAACAAATACAGTAGCTCAAACACACACACACACAACAGACCTTATGGCTGTTATGAACAAACGTCTATTTTTGACCTATTTCTGGCTGCATTCATCCGTATGGTTACAGGTTTAAGTGACTTGGAATAAAATAAGAATCAACATAAAGGCAACAGTCAAGGCTTTAGGTCTGTTTGGTAAGATTAGGACTAAAGTTTGGGATTGTAAAAAACTAACATCAAAGTCACTCACTGGTTTCCACTGACATTGACAACAGTGATGAATTAGTAAAGTAGTAATAAAATTAGTAGAGGCAGTCTCTTACACTAAAGCTAACTGGTTTAATTTCCCTGTAGGATTGTCCTTGTTTTTTGCTTGTTTTTGCGAAATAGGTCATTGATCAATGTAATTAAGGTTTCACAGACCTACACAAACGTTCGATATTGTCTCGAAAGTGATGTGAGCCCCTGGTACATAAGCCATTGAGCTTGCTGCTGGAATGGGTTCGCCAGGACAACTGTGCATATCTGACCCTGCATTCCGCGAGCCTCAGAGCAGCAATCATGCCCAAACGACACACAAATATTTATTATTTTGACAGCAGGGCTAAGTGAACTCTAAGCACCAGGGAGCCATGTGCAACCTGTTGCCCCAACATGAGCACAGCACCCAGGCATGCCTACCACGTGAGCTGCCAGGGAGTAAGGAAACCACATCTACAATATTGTTAGCGTTTTGCGCTAAAGGGCTAACTGCCTCTGGTGCATATGTACTGCTGCATTGTGGGTACGAATGAGTTCCACTGCAGTTTCAGCCAAAACCCCATATTTCCCCACTTTCCTGTCTAATGAAGCATAAAAAAGCTTTAAAAAGCTGACTCTAAAATATACGGTTAGGACAGGACGACATGGTGGATGGCCTGGTCTGCTAGTAAATGGGCCAAGGCTAGGGACTGGTGGGTTGTTGTTTGGGGGGAAGAAGGAGAGGAGATAGTACGTCAATGGGCTGATGCAACAACCGTACAAGTGTGGCTATACAGTACTAGCATATCCGTGATTTTTATACTGTCCTAATACTATACTGTGAGCCAATGAAGATGAAACAGAATATCCTAGCAGATGGTAAAGTCTTCTCACCCTGGCTTGTGTACATGATCCTAGTTGCTGTTAAAGATACTGCAGTTAGAAGTTCTACAGGCTGTACCACACTCACAAGAAACCCCACAGAACCAAAAGGGAAAAAATGAGGAGGGAACTAACTTAATTCTCCCAAAAGATACTCAGATTTTCATGGCAAAAAATTATGATTCTTTTTTGTACAGCTCCAGAAAAAGTTAAGAGACCACTGCACTTTTTTCCTTCCTTTTTAAAAAAGTTGAAAATGAAGGTATTGAGTGAGGAACAGAAGGGTTATAATTAAGAGACCAATGCAAATTGAACACTGTTCCTCACTCAAAACTTTCCTTTTCAACTTTTTTGAAAAAGTTGCAGTAGTTTCTTAATCTTTCCTTGGGCTGTATTTTTCTTCTATGGTTTATATGGATTTGCTTTTGATTATTTTAATTTCATAAATTTAATTGGGGAAGAAAACTAATTATCAGCTAGTCAATTCACTTTTTATTTCACAATGAGAGCACAGTATGGTTATGTCTACCAGAAGTGGAAAAAATCTAGATAAAGTCTAGAGTATTGCTTTGGAATTTGGTCACAGATTATGGATGAATTACATACCACCTGCAAAGGTATTAGTTATTATCAACTTAAAATTATGAAGAGAAATGTATTTCAATCAATCAAATGTATGTGGGACCTTTATACAAATACAGAAAACACTTAATCATCACAATAAAACAGCCAGTAAATTAAACATTAGGGATACAAATCCGTCCATTTAGGAAGCATAAGTGATTGTTAATGAAATTGACAGCAGGTGCACTGCAGAGGCAACAGGATTTGCAGGTGGTGGCCACAGACAAATGCTCTCCCTTTATCCTACATGACAAATTGTTCTAAAATTTTTCTCAAATTTTTTGCAAGTGTCCTTGTCACTACTGGTAGCATTAGACGGTACCTGCAGCCCATTCAGGTTGCACAGGTTACACAGCTCTTCCGGGATGGAACATCCATATGTGCAATTACAAGGTTTACTGTGTCTCCCAGGACAATCTCAAGAGCATTAGGGGATACCAGGAGATGGGCCGTTACACAAGAAGAGCAGGACAGGGACATAGAAGGGTATCAACCCAGCAGCAGCACATGTATCTGCTCCTTTGTGCTAGGAGAAACAGGAGGAGCACTGCCAGAGACCTACAAAATGGCCTAAAGCAAGCTACTGGTGTGAATATTTCTGACCAAACTGTCAGAAACAGACTCCATGAAGGTTGCATGAGCAGTATATCTAGCAACCTCCTACATTTCTTAAACTAGTACTGCCCCTGTTTTTGAAAAGGCTACCTTTGAGGTTGGGAAAAGGGCTCCAGTCAGGATGTTGTCTTCTTAAAGTCAGAGATTTTTTTTCAAAATGGCTACCCTGCAATATCCTGGTCGATAGGAACATTCAGTCAAGTTCAAATCATCTATTGAACAAGGACAACCATATCCACCTGCCACTGGTGTGGTCGAGCTATAATCTAAACCCAAAGGCTACCATAACTGCTACATTATAGGATTTTTTATTATTATTAGAAAGCAGGCTCAGCGATGATATTAGTTGAACTTCCCAGATACAAAGCTTTAAAAAAAATACTGCTGTGGAGCACAATTATCCCTGCAACCCCTCCTATTGCTCAAAATCACATAGGAAAATATATATTTTTTATTTATTTCAAATGGTCAATGCAAATGTTCCTATAGGCTGAGAAGGTGAACAGAAGCTACAGCATGGCATAGCTAAATCAGACGTTCATATATGATATAAATGAAAAATTATTAAAAATATCCATTATGCTATATGCACTCAATCTTGGCCCCCGCCGGATTTCTGTGATGATCCTGCGAGATCCAACTCTCCCTCATTTAGAGCACAGTTATTACCTAGTTATTACCTAGTTATTACTAGTTATTACCCTCACCTGTGTTCCTGTTCACGGTCCCTATTTGAGTTCCTTCTTCCCTAGTGTATCTTGTTTGCCTTTAGGTTGGCTTTTTGTTCCGGGGAAACGCTGTTTTTGTTTTTGTGTCTTAGTTTAATTTTGCCCTCCGTTCTCCCTGCGCCTGTGTCCTGCCTCATAACTGCAATGTTATTTTTGACATTAAACACACATAAAATAACAGGATGACAAAAAGTACTTTTTTAAAGAAATTAAAATGATCCCCAAAATGTTTCCGTTTCTTAGACACCAAGTGGGGGAATAAGAACCGTTTTATATCCCTCATTTCAAAACTGGGTCTGCTTGTGTTCCATCTGCTCATCAGGCACCAGTGCCACTGCAAAAAGACGTGCTCTACAGGGTAACAGTTCCCACATCAGTTACAATCCAGAAATCAATACGCTAATTGTCTAGCTAGCTAAGATCATAACCACAAATACGCTAATTAATCCATTGTGACCTGGCTATCAACTATGAGCTCTGATGCTTATTCCAGCCTGATGAAGGCTGTAAGACTGTCCATTGGAGAATCTGTGAGAACCGGGCCGGAGGCCAGGCAGCTGCTGTCAGCCCCAGGCCCCTCCAGGCTCTGCATCCTGACCGGCCCACGGGAGAGGCGGGCGAGGTCCCTGGCACTGCCCACCGTCTGCTGGCCTGGCACGCACACCGACGTTCGGATCGCTCAGGCTCCACACTGGGCAAGGGGGGAAGCACAGCAATGACTCATCCACCCTGGCACCGCTGGCACAACTGGCAGGTCGCTGGCACTTCTTTGGCGTGGAGTAGGCGCTGGAAGTGGAGAGAGGCAACAGAAAAGGGGAGTCTTCTCAGTCGTGGATAGGAAGTTCGGACTAGGTGCCAGTACGTGTCACTATATGTCAGGAAGGGAAAGGGCACTCAAACATGTCCAAGAGAAATCGTCCAAGTTGAGAATGCATTTCCCATTACTGGCTTACTGGTACAAAATGGGGTAGCAGTTGGGCAAATTGAAGACCAAATTCCAAACTGATTGAACAAAATCGATTTCCTATTTCTGTATTTCCAAGGAGACTGGCAGTAGAAGTTGGATATTGGCTGTCAACTGTTGGTTTGTTTGTATGCAACATCACACTCCTCAAAACACATTAGCAGATACATGGACAGTCCCTAAGTATTCCAACTGATCCAACAGCAGCGTTGAAACTCTACAACTATTACAGTCCCACAGGTTTCCAACAAGAATTCAGCTACCCCTTTAGGAAAAACATTTATTGTGTCAGGGAGCAGTCTTGTTGTTTCCAAGTAGAACCCTTTTTGTTCTGGGTAGAGCTATTTTGGTCCCAGGTAGAGTCAGGTTTGAGGGTAAAGCCCTTTTGGCTCAAACTCAAGCCCGGTTTGAGGTAGAGACCCTTTTGCTTCCAGGTAGAGCCTTTTGGTACATGGTAGAATCCCTTTGGTTCCTTTTCAAGACTGAATTCCAAAATGATATCTTCGTATTTTAATTATCCAAGGTCTTCAAGTCTGTTCCGTGGCTACCCCATTCATTGGGAGAGCAGGCAGACAGGCAAGCTGCACCCCTCAAGTGCTTTGGGCTTGTCTGAAACAGGAAATGAAACATCTCAGTCTTTCCCCCTTCCTTGCTGTCTGTATTTATGGTGGGCAAATGGTTATACTATGCATGTGTATAGACTGCAAATTCATGTATCCTTCAGCATCGATGAACATGACACACTTTTTAATGTTTTGATTTTATTGTAACATAAATGTGATTTGTGAATTGAATTAAAGCAGTGTGTGTCTATTTGTGTGTAACTGCATGTAAATTCATATGCGTGCCTGTGTGTGTGTGAGAACGTATACTGCTAGTTTTGTGGTCACTAAGCCTCTGTTCCTGGTCATAGTGGTTTGTCAGCCTCTAGTGGTCATCTCGTAAAACATAGGAGATCCACTGACCGCAACATCAATGACAAACACAAATACAAACATCTCTCACCTACCAGTAGGAATTTTGCTATAAATATATGCAGGCTGACAGTTGAAAGAACTCGAGCCCATTGGAGGAGAATGTCAGAGGGGAGGGACCTCATTCAATGGGTTTCAAGATGGAAAAGCAGCTATATTGAACACAATCTTTCCAAAAACTAGATACAATATATTAATCGTTCCATTTATTTGGGCCCTGTGCTTTGTATGATAATGTAACATTGATTGTCACCTCTTTATCAAACTATCCCTTGTTTTTTACGGCATGTCAGATTTTCTCTTCTCTGCAAAAGGCATAAAATCTTGCCAAGTCACAAGACTGCAAATTACAGGGCGCTAGTTCAGCCATATTCATCCGCCTATCCTTTTCATTTGTCAATCGCTGGTATGTGGTTGACACAAGCCTGTCTCTTTCTGTCTCTCAGTCGCCTGTGGATTGTTGCTTTTCCCCCCAAACAACCATCTGTCAACAAAGTCCATCCAGGGAAAAAGGGGGTTTACAGAGCAGAGGAAGCCCAGGGGGAAACATCAAAAGCGGGATGCTGGCCTTGGTTCTCCCCTCTCCCTCTCTGGACCTCCGGGACCATCCTGTCTGTCTACGCGAGATCTGAACTGGCTACACAGTGGGACAGGATAGGAGCTCTCGATCGCTGACAAATGACGACACGTCAGAATGATCGTACTGCAAGAACCGAAGCTGGGAGGGGCAAGACGAGGGATGGCTTCGTCATTCTTTCATCACCCTCTTCACCTCGCTCTTTCTCTCTTTCATCACTCTCTCCACCTCGCTCTTTCTCACTCACTGTCTGTTTTCTTACTGCTCTTGCCCATACTCTCTTTTTCACCCAGATTTTCAAATATACAACAAATCTTTCAGTTGTATTGGCATCTATCCTGTATAGTAGCTCGCTTTTAAACGTTCACATGAACACCATTAGATGAGACTCAGTTGATACAACTGAGCGGTGCATTTGATTCCCACATGGGTCAAAATTGAGGCAGATGACCACTGTTTAAAAAAGGGATGGCGTATTACCTGTATGTGTTTCCGTGCCTGTATACCGTGTAATGGAAGACCTACGACACAGTGCGTTCAGTGTACACCCAAAGCAGATATGTGGGAGTGTTTTCTGTGAGTAGATACACACACACACCAGCAAATGTGAGCTATACCAACATGTGCTCTCCGGCACACTTGGTTCCCTCCCACTCAACCTCTCAGCACCAGTTAAAACCAGCAGCAGTCGCAGCAGAGACCCGCTGAGCCCGGTGCAGCTGAACCAAACACACGTGACGAATGCCTCCTTAGGCGCAAGCATTCGGGGCATCTCCTCACGCCGCTAAAGGGCTATTCCTTTTATAACCGATGTGGGGATTAGGGGAGCTAGCGTAGGAAGCGAGCCTGTGCCGTCGGACCTGTGGCGGCTAGGCAGATGAAAAAGCATCCCAAATTGAATCAATAACCGCGAGCCGTCCGTTAATCCTTCCCAGCAGCGACCGATCCCCCCCCGACACTCGCAGCCCTCCAAACCCCTTCATCTTTTTATAACCGCGCCCCTCGCTGCTGAGCTGGTGGCGGTAGGGGGAGGTGGGTGAGGGAGGCTCAGGTGAGGGGAGGGGTGGGCATGGAGGGGCAGTTGGGCTTGGTTCAGGGTAGGGAAGCTGGGTGGCTCAGGTAATCCGTCTGCAGACAGGCTAGCTTTGGGGGGTGGCCGGCGGCAGTGTGGAGGGGGGATGGGGGGACAGCTGACATTGGACAAGGCCCAGACTGCGGCACGCCAGACGGGATAAAGAGATATAAGCCCCCCCCAGTATCCTACTCCCATGTCCCATCCCAAGGCTCTTTCATCTTCTAATGCCAGCCCTAAAGCAAACTTTCCACGTTGCCCCCCCCTGCCCCCCCCCAGGGGAGAGGGCCTTGTGGAATTGTGGAAAGAACCACCCGTTGCGCTCACCGCCAAAAGAAAGTGAAGAGATGCGTCGCCACACCCACTCAATGATTGACAGGCCCAGGGACTAGCCCCGGTGCGCAGCAAGAAGCAAAACACACAGTCAGAGCGGTCAATATCAGCAAGTCCTAAAGCTCTGTTGAACGAGAAAACAAGTCAGATTTAAACTCATGCCGGACAATGTCTTAAGTGGCCTAGGGCGGTCTGAGAAGTACCATGGCGGCATGGGATTGAATCTGGTCCACTGCTTTCAGCAAAATCCTTCACCTCTATCTTTCACCATTGTCAAATAAAGCATAAAATGCCTGAAAAATCTTTAAAAGAGCAATGTCATTGATGTCACCATTGAAAAATTCTGTTGACTGTTGACAAAAAAGATAAACAACGACCACATGCTAACAGTTGCTAACCATCTTCACTAACACAGCCATTACAGTCCATACTGACACAACATATAAGGTCTTAAAGGTTACGCAGATATTCACAATGCACATACCCCCTAGAGCCAGCCCAAAAACTCTTCCCGTGCTTCATCTCAGTGAAGATCACTTTTCCCCTTAAAAAGTATTCAGTGGAGAGAAGACGCAAGCTGAGACGAGGATCAAGACACGGAATGGTGGGATTTCCAAGCCTTCAGGAAAACTCAGCAAATCCTATCCCGAGGCCACTGGCTCCAGAGAGGAATGTGGGGCGTCCACTTTAATTGTGCTTTCTCGCTCAATCCCCATCTCACAAAATCAAATTTCCCCTTTTCCCACTCTTGGATTCCTTGTGAGCCTGGTGTACTGTCTTTATATGCCACTCAAGTGGCTGCATGGAAGTCTCAGTGAATTCAAGAGAAAAGGCATTCCAGGCTGTTAGATAATGGGACACATGAATGTCTATAACACAATTTACAAGATAGACCAACCGACAGAGAGACAGTCACAGACAGACAAAACAATCTTCTGACAGACGACAAAAACAGAAACACAGACAAAACAGGCCGATAAAACAAACAGAGAGACCAAGCCAAAACAAACAAAACGTCTGACAAAACCACAAACACAGATGAAACAAAGTAAATCAGCCAAACAAACGTAGAACTAGAACAAACGAAGGGGCTCCGGAGGCAGACACACGGACAGATGGACGGACAGACATCCTCAATGCAACACAAAGGACAGTACAGTAGTGGGCCACGGCTGCCGAGGGGGAGTTAATTAGTGAGGTTAGAGCCCCGGGGTACTTAGAGTAACACTGGAGGCCTATACAGCCGCCCCTTGGCCCTTTGGCGAGGTGGATATTGCATCTTTGCGATAACATCTCTTTACATAGGAGGAGGCCCCGGCATCACAGCATAAAGACTCCTGTTTTCGGTAAGTTTGAAATGAGGCTTTGTTCCTCCAAACCTGCCCCTCCTCCTCCTGTGCTCTCCTCTTGGGTGGGCCGCGGAGACTCTCCAAAAAACTGAGAAACTTGTGTCTGGGAGTGGGGAGAAGACCCCCCTTCCCTTTTCCCCCTTTACCCACACACTCACACACACACACACGCATGGTGAGCACGCAAACCCGCGCGCACGCACACACTCTCACTCCCTTGCTTTCCACCATCCCCTGATGGTGGCGTCCCTCGGCTCGAGTCCATGTCGATGAGGAGGGTGGGGGAGATAGAGAGGTCCGGAGAACACCAGGGAACATCACCCGAGGTCCAGATCAAATGGGCCTGTAGGCCCAGGGTGGAAACCTCCAGAGAAGGCCGTTCTTTACCATGGGAGCTAGCCCTTGTTTTAATGTCAAAAGGAATACACGCAGGCCTATGCAGTCAAACCGTTAGCGACCATCAGCGACGCTCGTCGATGCACTCCTTCCCATAAGATGTACATAAATACTCCCCTCAAAGATAGGGCATCGGCTGTCAGATCGAGAATTACCGGAAAAGTACATGTGATAATTTAGATTTACATTTATAGTTTAAGTGGTCTATATCTTCATTTTAAGTGCCCTCGTTTAGCCGACCCCACTTGTCCAGAGCAACTTATTTATGTACGTACATTATTGATTGCATACACGTATTACCCATAACACAAATATTATTATTGTTGTTGCTATGAGCTATTACATAACTAAGAGTATTGCATGTTGTTCAAAATGTCTGTTATTGGGTCAGACGATCAGACATTATAAAACATCAAGGTGTCATACATGCTCATCTTGGTCTTAGAATTCATAGCAACCACAACCCAATGCAATACAACTGCGGGCTTTTAGCAAAGCATTAAAGAGTGCTTGAAATAAAGTGGAACCGTGTGACATTTCAAGGTATCCAGAGGTCTTGGGTTGTAAATATCTCTGTGCTGGGCTGAGGATGGCTCAGTTGCCAGGTAGATTTACAGAATTTTAAGGTGTCCCTTGGTCTAGTGATGTCAAAAAAAGACTAGGGATATATATATATATATCCCGTATCGGATGGTGACTCAGATGCCAGGTAGGAAAGAGACAGGTGCCCATTCTGACCATTTATACCAAGCAGCTGTCTGACTTATGAAAGCGTGAAGTTGGATCTGCCATTTTCCAGTCATAGGTCTCTCTGTCCCAAACCCATCTCCTCCCGTCATAAAAAAATATCAATCTTTTTTAAGAAATAATTTCTCTCTCCATTCCAGGCCTCTCTGTGTGTGGGCGTGTGTGTGTTAGTGATCATGCATGAAAATGTGTGTGTGTGTGTGTGTGTGTGTGTGTGTGTGTGTGCTTACATAAATAGAAATGCATGCATTTACACATACACATGTACAGTGCATTTAAAAAGTCTACACACCCCTGTTAAAGACAGACAAATCATGTCAGAATTTTTCCACTTTTAATGTGACATATAATGTGAACAATTTAATAGAAAAACGAACTGAAATAAAAGGGGGAAAATGTAAAATAAAAACCTTACAATAACCTGGTTGCATAAGTGCGCACACCCTCTTATAACTGGGAATGTGGCTGTGTACAGAATTAACCAATCACATTCAAACTCATGTTAAATAAAAGTAAATACACATCTGCCATTATTCAAAGTAACTCTGATTAATCAAAATAGTTAAGCTGTTCTAGTAGGATTTTCCTAACATTTTCTTAGTTGCATCACAGGGCAAAAGCCATGGTCCGCAGAGGTATACCATGGAACACAGTGAAGACAGTGAAGACAGTCATCATCAAGTAGAGAAAATAGGGCATAATAGAGACATTACCGAGAACTGGACGTCCTTCCAAAATTGATGAAAAGACGAGAAGAAAACTGATCAGGGAGGCTTCCAAGAGGCCTACAGCAACATCAAAGGAGTTGCAGGAATTTCTGGCAAGCACTTGCTGTGAGCTACATGTGACAACAATCTCCCATGCTCTTCATATGAATGGGCTATGGGGTAAGGTGGCAAGACGGAAGCCTTTTCTCACAAAGAAAAACATCCAAGCCTGGCTGAAATTTGCTAAAACAAACATCAAGTCTCCCAAAAGCATGTGGGAAAATGTGTTATGGTCTGATGAAACCAAGATTGAACTTTTTGCCCATAATTCCAGAAGGTATGTTTGGCGCAAAAACAAAATTACACATTACCCAAAGACCACCATACCCACAGTTAAGCATGGTGGTGGCAGCATCATGCTTTGGGGCTATTTCTCTTCAGCTGGAACCGGGGGCCTTAGTCAGGGTAGAGAGAATTTTGAACAGTTCCAAATACCAGGCAATTAGGGCACAAAACCTCCAGGCATCTGTTAGAAAGCACAACAACGCCCAAAAGCACACATCCAAATACACAAAAGCATGGCTTCACCAGAAGAAGATTAACGTTTTGGAATGACCCAGCCAGAGCCCAGGCCTGAATCCAAATGAACTTCTGTGGGGTGATCTGAAGAGAGATCTGAAAGATTTGGAGCACTTTTGCAATGAAGAGTGTGCAAATATTGCCACGTCAAGATGTGCAATGCTAATAGACTCCTACCCAAAAAGACCGACTGTTGTAATAAAATCAAATGGTGCTTCAACAAAGTATAAGTTTAAGGGTGTGAACACTTATGCAACCAAGTTATTGTGAGTTTTTCATTTTGAATATTTTCCCATCGAAGATATCACTTTGTTTTTCAATTGAATTGTTCACCATGAAGATGGAAAATGTTCTGACATGATTTATCTTTGTCTAATTTTTTCACAAACACCTGGCATTTAGACAGGGGTGTGTAGACTTTTTATATCCACTGTATATACGGCCAGACTCTTCTCCCCTGCTCTGGGTGCTTTTCATGTTCATTATCACTTGTTTTATAGTGGAATTTTCCGGTAGGGTGCCTTGGCCACAGCACAGCTATAGTTAGGAACAAAGAGAGAGCAATGTGGCATGGCGCACAGAGAGAGAGAGAGAGACAGAGATAGAAAGAGTGGAGGGAGCTTTTCGATAAGTGTTGTGCCACACTTCATGGAAAAGCTGGGCGGGCCGCACGCAGACAGGGCTAAATTCAACTCATTCCTGTATTAATGGGGGCTTATGTGCGATCCACCTCTCTGCTAGAGGGCATTACTCCGGCCAGACAGCTAGGATACACCTCAAAATACCCCCCCCCCATTGCTCCCCTTTGTTTCCAGCACATGTGCAGAGGGGGGGAGTTCTGTTGGGGAATGGTTGGAAGGGAGCAACGAAGGGGGTGGGATGGTCATTTGAAGCAGGGAGGAGAAGCGTTGGGGACAGGAAAAGTAGGTGGAAGTGGACATGAAGGTTTGACCAGAGCGTGAAGGTGGAGACAGTCGAAAAGGAGAAAGTGACATGAAATAGCAGTTATTGGCAGAGAGTAGAGAAAAAATGTCATTGCCACCCCCATGCCGCCTTTCGCCCGGCCTCTCAAGGTCAAAGGTCAGTCTTTGTCACATAAACACACACACATCGAGAGCAGGGCTTAGGGCGGTAGGGAGGTTCAGAATTTGCTCATTTGATCTATAGAGGTGAGTAACCTCATTGGAATTTCCCATAAACTCCGGTATGGGGTTGGGGAGTCTCACACAATGCATGCTAATATAACATGGACGTGATTTGCTCTGGGCATATCGGCATGGTATAGAGTGTTGTTTTGGGGTAGCACTGTGTAGTTTGGGTTTTGCTTACAGTGTAACACATTGCAGTAAAATGTATTGCTTTGGAGCACGGTTGTTTTGTATTATCCATATATACAGCACAGTTTAAATGGGATGCACCAGGGGTCCCACAGCCATACTGACGGTCAACAGGAAAGCACTAATGACTATGAATGTAGACTAATGACTGCCTAAATTAAACAATAGGGCCTTGGAAATGTGATGATATTGAAAACTATTTAGTAGTAAATAACATCATCATCTTCATCCTCATCATGTTATGA
Organism: Esox niger; assembly: GCA_016801105.1. Lineage (NCBI taxonomy): Eukaryota > Metazoa > Chordata > Actinopteri > Esociformes > Esocidae > Esox > Esox niger. The sequence goes on along the minus strand of JACXGJ010003265.1, from coordinate 3,660 downwards.
AATGTTTTCTGATGGCAATAGCAATAGGCAAAGACTATGTGGCATCTAAAGTCAACCTAGAAAAATCTAAAGTGTTTACCAACTAAGTAATGATCTCAGTTTCAAGCCAAAACAATGCACTTAAGACCAAATCTTAATTAATCACCAGTAGGATACAATGAGTCAAATTTGCAGTTCAACATGCTCAATCAAACTTCAAAACAATATTGCATTATTGTACAGCCGATGAATAGTGTTATTGGGTGTAGTGTATTGTTCAGTTGGATAGTGTGGCATTGTGATTACACCGCAAAGGAGTGCCAACATTTATCCGAATAATGGAGTCACTCCTAAGAGAATGTGATTTAGTTTGCTTTTGTGTTAGCATCACATTAATGTTTCACTGGACAGTGTCAGAGCAGAGTGTGACCACAGAAAACAGGTCTGCCTACAGGCGTACTGGAATCATGTGTCGGATCTAATTTCAGAACATGGTATCGGTTTGCATTGTGCAGCAGATTGTACAGAATTACACTGAACCCGATAGTTCCAAATTGAATTGTTCTGTTGTGGTATTTTAATGGTCTGTTCTGTCGGCTGCTTTAACCTTGTGGCTTGGGAATGTGGTGTGGCCTGTTGGCTTACTAGTATGTGTGTGTGTGTGTGTGTGTGTGTGTGTGTGTGTGAGTAATAGACTGTGTATGCCTGTGCACTCACCCGTGTGTGTCTGAACTCGCGTGTCCCCCTGTGAGGCTGTGTGTGAGGCGGGATCTGCGGTTATTAGCTGTCCGGGATAATTCTGGTCTATGTAGGTGGCATGACCCGGCTGTCTTTGACAGGAAAGCCATGATGGGAGGGCGACCCGCGCCACTGACCTTACAAATACAATACAGCAACCTTTGACCCTGACATTAAAGGAACAGTGTTGTCCTTCTGCCATCGAGCAACCAATTAGGCACAAGACCTAGAGGATCCTCTGTCTTTTAACTGTAGACCTGAAGGATTAGGGGGGGACTGGGGGAGGGATTCTCACCACTCCACACGTCCTTCCTCCATCCCTCCTTCCCATCATCCTCTGTCTTCAGCGTAATAGATTTGTAGGTACTTTTTAGAAAGCACACACAGAAAACCCACCAGAATCCACCCCAGAGTCTATAAATTAGCCGTGATGCGTGACCATACATTGAGTCTTCCGATGGAGGGTCATTGAAGAACCCAGTGTGTCAATCACCCACGGGTCACGGAGGACACTGGAGTGGAGCATTAGAGAAAAGATGTCTGTCACCAAGGTCCATGGCCCCAGTCTCCCCTATTAGGGTCCTTGTTGAGAGAGTGACCAGGCCTAATCGATTGAGGGGGTTGGGGGTCCTGACATATGAGCTCTATATCTCATGCTATTAAGAAAGACATACAGCGATATTTATCCTATGTAAAAAAATACTGTATTATAATGAAAACTTCCAATTGGCTGGAAATCTTGCATTACAGAATGGACATTTTTTTTTACAAAAAAGATTCAGAGACATACGCAATCTGAAGGGTTTGAATGGGTTTCCAAGGCGTTTTACAATTCTTTGTTACCCACCTAATCAGTAACCTAATCACTCACTGAAGAGGTACTTAACATTAAAGTATCTATATAAACGGGGGGGGGGGGGTTAAACAACCCAGAACGTTAACTGGCTGAAAGTCATGGGATAAAACACTGGTTCTTAGTATCCAGAAAGTGCATTGGCCGTCACAGTCACACCTATGCACCTTAAAGATCCATTTGGAAATTAACCCTGTACAACAATTTTATCATGTTGAGTCGCTACTTTACTGCTCGACTTGTATGTTATTTCCCCATGTTACTAGACCTGTATTTAATTTGGTACTGCGGGCGTTCGTTTAAGCCCAGTCGATCACCTGTCTGAACTGAAGACTAGTTTTCCTTTTAATATCTACCCTAGTTGTAGGGTAACATGAGTGAAAGGTGTGCACATTGTAGACAAGAGAATAAATGAGATACAGTATTTTGAAGTAGATTAAGTCAAGACTTAAGACCAAAGAGATGCATGACATTCCCTGACTAACAACAATTCAGTGAAAGTTTCCCTGAAGCTGAAAGTGGGCTCTGCATGTGCAAGAGTATAAGTTGTACCCCCAAAACAAATCTGTCCACAACACCTTTATTCAGAACTCTACAGGCGCTTTTCAGATTTTTTTTTGTCTCGTATTTTTAGGCTTGCAAAACTTGCGTTTTTGTACCTTGCAGTCCAGTCTCTGTAGTTTGGCTGGTGAAGTCTTCGGCAAATGGTAGTGGCTGAACCATCCATGCCTATCTCCTGAAGAGAATTCCTGATCTGTCTGACAGTTCTTTGTTGATTTTATCTTCTTTATGTTGAGAATTATTGGGTCGTCCACTGTACTGGTCTCCCGTAGCCTACAAGCTCATTTTCCATCGTTGAGCTGACCAATGCTTTTCTTCCAAATCTTCTTAATCAAATCGAATTCTGATCTAATCTGATTAATTTACATAATTGACGGCCAGCTTGATGTGCATTGAGAGTTGGGTACTTGTCAGTCACAAGCAACCAACTCCAAATGCAAATGCAAAACCTAGAATCAGGATTACATATTGAACTCTTGTGCATGCACTTCTGATGCAAACAAACACACCAGTTTAATAAGAGACAGCTGAGTTTCAAAATGGTACTGTAATTTCAAAATGGTTCATTTGAAGAAAATCCCCTCAGATGAAAGCATACAGTCTGTACTTTAAACCCATCATCATTGTATAATTTCAAATTCAAAGTGCCAGAGCACAGAGCCAAAACAACCAAACTCCCGTCACTGTCCAAATACGTATGAACGCCAGTGAATGGGCTACAACTATGACCCTTCCAGGGGTTTTTGAGTGTCAGTGTGTGAAGAGGTGAGAAGTGGAAGCAGGAGTGAACGCACACATACATGTGCGCCTGACTTTGTGCGTGTGTTTGTGTATGAGGTGTGAAGTTCATGTTTGTGTGTATAGGGGCCTGTGTTTGTGTGGGGGTCATTAGACAAAGAGGTTGAAAGAACAGGCACCTACACTAAAATGTTCCCATAAAATAGTGGAATTACATGCAGCTCCTTGGCCGGGGATGGAGTTTTCCACACATTTTTTAGACTTGCACCAGATTCTCTCTTTTCTAAGATCCACTCCCAGTTCTGGTGGAAACAACTATGAGCTGTCCTGATACCAGTGATTATCCTGAAACAACAGACTTGACCTCATTATACACCCACCCACCCGTCGCTCATACACCCACCACGTACCGCTCTGTCCACAGACTCTGTCTCTCTCTCTCACCACCCAGTTCTGTCAGTAATATGTCCTCTCTCACATCAAACCCTTCCCTTGGTTCCTTTATTCCTCTTCTCATAACCCTCTATCCCTCACCTCCTCATCTCATAACCCTCTATCCCCTCACCTCCTCATCTCATAACCCTCTATCCCCTCACCTTCGCATCTCATAACCCTCTAACCCCTCACCTTCGCATCTCATAACCCTCTAACCCCTCACCTCCTCTTCTCATAACCCTCTAACCCCTCACCTCCTCATCTCATAACCCTCTAACCCCTCACCTCCTCATCTCATAACCCTCTAACCCCTCACCTCCTCATCTCATAACCCTCTATCCCCTCACCTCCTCTTC
>JACXGJ010003264.1:0-55522 GCA_016801105.1 Esox niger | reverse complement strand
AAGAAACAAACATACGAACTCAAAGCAGACACGATGACTGGGTGTTGTAGCCTACGGCTGACAAACCAAAATAAACCACACCCATGTGAACAAACAGTAAACTTAAATAGGTTCCCCAATTGGAGGCAATACACAACACCTGCCTCCAATTGGGGAGACCCAAGTGCATAGAGGTGGCTAGAGCCACCTCTATTGGCCATGTCCTGACTATGGCCCCAGCCAGCACAAAGATGGCTAGGGGCATAGCCAGGACGTGACACTACTCCCCAATACCAAGGGCTAAGAAAAAAGTCTAAATCCTCCTTTTGGACCAATGTGTCTGGTCTCCAACCCTGCCCCTGGAGAGCTACACTCCTGGTTAAGTTCATGCCGCCCCAAGCGGTAAGGGAAGTAAATGTGGATACAAAGCTGCAACATTTGGGAGGTACGCATCCCCACTGCACCATACTTGTTGGGTTTTATCATATGTAAATGTATTTGTTTCATGGATATGCTTGATTCGATCGTGTTCGCCAAGGTCTTATGGTCTACCGAGTAAAAGCATTTTAGGTCTGTGTATCTTCCTTTACAATTTCTCTAGAAAATGTCTTCCTTTTTTGTTGTCCTGTCCTCTTGAACCTATATGATTTTGGCCACGCCATCATTGAAAATTACAATTGGTTCTCAACTGACTTACATGGCAAAATAACAGTTAGATAGAATGTTGCCGACTGTTCAGACCATGATATCTAGTCCCCTGCGATCACCATGTCTGATCAGTGAGATATTTGGTTGTCTGTGTTTGTTCTGTCTCTGGTTAAAACAATGGAGCCTTGTTGGTATTACATTTTTGCAAAAGGTTGACTATTTCTGGCAAAGTGTTTTCTCATCCATGGGATTAATTCCAATGACAATGGGGCCAGACTGCTATCAGTAGCCTATTCCATATGATTATACAAACTTAGGCATTTGTTGTAGATCCTGGTTTTTGTTACTCAATCTTAAACGAACAATGAATTGTCCAGCATTGATACACCAACTGACATTTAAAGCTCACGAAGGGCTTGGGTTCATGCATATGCATGTTACAAGCCTACTTTCTAAATCAGAAAACATCAAGAATTTAGCCTCTTAGGCAAATTCTGAAACTTGTATGCATGAGGCTTTTTGGCCTCATTTAAAATCTCAGAAGTATTAATAATGTGTGGTTTTAATATGAATTGATTAACACAGGCCTCTGACAGAATAAAGGATATTTGTAATGACCTCAATTTGACCCAGCTGATAGCAGCCCGAATTTAACAGACGAAAGAATAAATATTAAATAAATATAATAAATATAATTCACAAATATTTTGACAAGAAATATACTGCTGGTGTGGTTCTTCCTCTGTATTAGAGCTGAAAGCTGTTATTCTGACACTGTGATGATAGGATTCTCACCTCTTCTCTATAGTCCCATCATTATTGAGGATCAGTCAAATGATGGTGGTGGCATCAGCGAACTGTTACCTTCTGTCCACTTTTGATCGATGAACCGAGTCATTGATTAAACCGAAGTCTGGGAGAATCTTTATTGAGTCCAAGATGTTGATCTTCCATAGTTCTCCAAAGTTAATAGCATTTTATGCCTGGACACAAGAGGTGGTCAGTGTTCATAGCCAACCATTACATAGATTATAATAAGAAAGATGTATCCTACAAAATATCCTGGTATGTTCTAACCTATGATACAAGTGTCTATTCAGAGAGTCCTCAGACAGTCACATACACAGTTCCAAGCAGGTGATATGGACAGGGTGGTTAGGACCCATCAGTAATGGAGCATCACATTTCCTACAGTGTGTCCTTCGTACAGATAGTACAGATAGTTAGTACTCTCATACATTGTGTCAAGTGTAATTCAATTACTTGTCATGCCCATTACCTTTCAGAACCTAACAAGGATGTTGGAGGAGTGCGTGGCCACACAATTGTTCATGAACAGGGAGTACAGGAGGGGACTGGGCATACAACCATGTGGGGCACCAGTGCTGAGAGACAGTGTAGAAATGGTGGAGCTGCCCATTCGAACCGAGGATACACCTTTGACAGGGCAGAGTTTAGGCCCAGATCCCTAAGCCTCACCATGAATTTGTGAGGCGCAATTATATTAAATGGGGAACTGTAATTAATTAATTACATATTATTCTCACGTATTAATTCATTCCGTCCAGGTGTAGGGACGGCAGAGTGAAGGTTAAAAGCAATGGTGTCATCTGTTAACTGGTTTGGTCTGCAAGCAAATTGTAGTTGATCTAAAGTTGAGGGTAGAGAGCGGTGATGTGTGCTTTGACTAACTGCTCGAAGCACTTCATGACAAGGGATGTTAATGCCACAGGGCGTGTCATGGATATTTCTAGTAAAAAAAATAAAGACTATATATATAAATTCCTCTGACTTAGCAAGGTCAGCAGATAACAACATTTCTTCCTGTCAGTAGGGTAAAGAAAAACGGTTATGTTGACTACACAATATATATAAATCATTTGTTACTGGTTGTACAATCATGTACAGGCCATGAGAATTACACAGGATATATAAATCATCTCTCACTGAATGTTCATCTGGTTGTCATCTTCCTTCACATACAAGAAATAAGGTATTCCCCATTTAAACTTTTGCATCCATTTGTTTGTAGTCTCTGGATACTCGCATTAGATACTTGTAGTGTTATCCCCCCAAACCACAATGGACTAACCAATTCCATGTCAGTCTCTTTTAGAAAGGCAAGAGAGGGACAAGTTGTTAAAGTATTGTAAACGTTTGAGGCAGGATTCTACACAATCCAACTTTGACTCTGAAGCTATACAAAAAGGCACACGTCTCCCTGATTACCAGTTATTTTAACAACTGAAGAAAACAGCATTCCGGTCAATGCAAAAAAATATATGTTCTCTTAGTCATACTTACCTGGGGATGTAAGAATATTAAGAATAATTAACACAAATCAGAATGCCGCAACAAATAAACTACCTCATCTGACTATAAAGGGAACCTTGCTGAATTGTGGAAAGCAGATTAATCCCTGAAAATTGCATTTCTCCTTCCTTGTTCCAAAAAATGAGTCTAGGCTCTTGCCCCATTCCTAATAAAATTGCCCTCATTAATGCATTTATTCATCACTTCATCTAACATGGCTGAATTTGAAGCCAATTCTTTGCTGTTTTGGCCTAAATGCAGATTCTGGATTCGGAAACAATGTGGCGAGTTTAGTCAAGGTTTTTCTTTTTAGCAATTAACCAAAGTCAATGATGCCGTGCAAGCCTGGACTCATACGAACCACAGGGTGTGATGAGCTGGACCAAGATCTGTTTTATTGCACAGTTCCTGTTACAGTATCACTGGCTATAACTCATACTTGAATACTAACATTGCTGTCAGGGGAGCCTCCAACAGTGTGAAAAGCTGCTTATGTGCTTGCACTCCATGTGGATGGGAACTAATGTAAACCAACTACCACCCAATTTCTAAACATTTCTTTTAATGTACATCAATATTTTCAAGCAGCAATATTTAATATACTACTAGCAGAAAAACAACAAATGTCCAGACATCTGCAATTAATATTAAAAGTCAATGTTTCAAATAATATTTCTCTATGAAATTATGCAGTGACCAACATTTTCCCTACTTAAACTTTCTTGCTGTTCTGTCCATCAGTTTGAAATGACTTGTAACCTATTTTTACTCACTTTAGACACTTAGTACTATCCTTCCCACCCTAAACCATCCTGGACAAGCTAGTACTATACAGGCCTTGTTCGGAAAGGAAAGACGAGGAAGAGACACGTGGTGTTGTGTTCAGATTCCCTTTGTGACAGCCTAAAAAGCCATGTGTTGCAAGTTAGCAGTGTCCATGCGATCACTTTTTTTTATGTTTCAAATGTTGCAAATTGGGGGGGGTCTGCACATTGACTTAAATTTTTTACATAAATGAACAGAACATTTTACATAGTCAACAGCACTGTTTTACGAATAAAGGGGGACATTTCGAACATGCCAATAAAATGTATACTTTTCTGCCTTGATTAAAAATGAAAACTTTACAGGACCTTAAGAAAATGAAATCATTTATGTTTTGCTTGTGTCATGAATACAAAGGGACAGATAGTGGATGCACAGCTCTGCTTATTTTACTAACACCTTCCAAAAACAATCAAAAGCCAAGCAGAGAGAATCAGCACATGGGAAGACAAAAGAAGCGAGGGCAAACGTAGATGAACGGCTTAGGCTAAGAGAGTATGTCAAAATACAGAATAGGCTAAAGATCTGATACACGTAATAGCAAAATGACTGCAATATTCTTAACAGGCTTAGTTTGTTGAATGAAACAAACAATACCTCACAAAGAAACTGAGTGCTGAACAGAACTAAGTAGAGGACGTAATTACACACAGTTGTGGAGAAAAACCGGTGACTCCACAAATTACATAAACCAAAAAAAAAAAAACAAAGGAAGACATGAAACCTCATAGCTTGAGTAAATATATAATCTATGGTTGTGTGTTTGATCGTTGAAAAATGTATGGTCATTTCAGTGACCAAGCTACATCATTTTTTGTTCAGTGAAGTGCCCTGTCATAGACTGTGCACACCTGCTAAAAATATCTTGTTCTCAATGTATTTACACTGATTAAATAACATTAACTTCAAAAAATAACATGAATGTGTTCAATTGGCATTTGTGACTGCACAACATGTAAATTACCTTCACACTTTTTGGAATGGAGCATCACAGTGGAAACTTGAGATGCCCACCAAAACCAGTCTGTCACATTAGACATGCCAGCAACATTGAGAATTCTGAACATTATAGATAGCGTTTCATTCCCCTGCTGTACCGAACAGCGGGTGAACAGTTCAGTTTAAACAGTTACACCACCACAGGCTGAGGGATAAATTATCCTAATGTTGCCACTGACAACCATGTTACACAATATGTCGGGCTAGATGATATATTGTGTAGTCTTGGCCTGTCGAACACAAACACACACACGCACAAACATATACATACACTACCTTTGTCAGTCATGCCGGGATACTTTAACAGCCAGTGATGACAGAATTCCTGATGTTCTTAAGCTCCCCACGCTGATTCCCAAGCTGACTGAACGACATGTGTGAAAATTGGGCTGCAAATCAAGAGTCAATTATTCATGTCTGCCTGTACACTGTTGGCTGGTGATGGCTGACTCACTGAACCTGGCAGTGATATGAACCAGTCGTGATCCGTCTGCCATACACCTGGGTAATTGGTCATATGTCCCATGGTTAGGATGGTCTGTCCAAATCCGTGGTGTGTGTATGAGTGTGTATGCGTGTGTATGTGCATGTGTGTGTTCTCATGTCTCTGATCACTGCTTTCTGGCAAGTTCCCCACTCTGAGTTAATAACAGCAGTGTGTGGACTGTCTGTGTCTATGCCTGTTTAATAAAGATCAAACACTTCCGCCCATCCGCCGTCTCTCTCTTTTTATCTCCATTTCTCTTACCCTCTCTCTCTATCAGACATTGGATCAAAAAAGTCTCTCTTCTGCCGAAAGGTCACTGACTTTGTTTTTGAAGGCGCACAATTGTGTTTTGTGTCATCTGTTTGTTTTTCTCCTTTTTTGTAACCCTCTTTCTTTCAAGCCCGAGAATGAGTATAGGATCAGTAAAATGTCAGCCAGTGAGTGTTCATTGATTGAATGGAAGAGAGCAACTGATGTGGATATGGGTTGGGGATGTTTGAGCTGCTTCCTCCGTTGTTCGTTTCAATACACATGGACATTTTGTAAGGGTATATTGCACATTCAGTTGCCAACACTATAGTAGTTAATAAGTAAGCCTCCCCATTTCAGTCTACAGATCTATGTGAACCTAACCTTTGAGACATTGTTTGGAATACACACAAACATGCGTAATGTAGTGTAGTGCATCAACACAGAGAACACCAGCAGGTGGGGAAATGGTACGCACTATGATTGAAAGAGACTGGCGGTTTGATAAGGTCCTGTGAACGAATGAAGTGGATGAGTGTTTCGTTGTTATTTTAACAAGTATGGTCCATCGCTCTTTACCACAAAGCCTCCCCGCTGCTTTTTATGTTGCAGGCTATGGCCTCAAAGTTTGTGAGTTCAAATCCTCTGAGTTTATAAAAGGAGGAGTGCTAATATAAGAAGCATAGGCAGTGTGAACAACAGGTAATCAGGGAAACCAGAAATGGGTGTCCTGCAAGATTTCAATTTAAAAGTATTTTCTTTCTTCATGCATGCATAGTTAAAACAGATTTTTATGTGCTTAACTGTGCTTAACTGTTCTTTATTTATGCATAGGCTTCATTGTAATCACTTAAACATATAGAGTTGGTCTACACGTTTGTTCTGTTCCCACATACTCAAACAGTGTTGCCTCATGGGTCTTTGTTTTTTCCCCCTGGGTTGTTGCTGTAAAATTTGAACTTGTTTAAATACTGAATATCTAGTGATGCATTCCCTACAGAATTTCCAGGCCATATACAGCCACCATAAACATGATGGTCAGAACACAGCTATTAAATAGTACATTCCAAACTATAATATTTAAGGGAATATCTTGACCTAAATCACTTCATTATATTTTGCAGCTCAGAAGGATATTCTATGCAATGCTATACCGTGTCCTTGTCAAGTATTTTTACCTAATGCCTAAATGCATGATAGCCTACAGGCATGATGTTGTTGTGCAGCCTTAAAAAACAGCTATAAACTTTGTTCATGAAATCAGGAATTGCACTGGGCTAAGCGGTCCAACTTATTGTTGCTAGCTTTACGGTTTCGAAGGGCTACGTTCTGGTCATATCTTCGAAGATGCCGGATTACTAACAAAAGATAATATGTTGAAAAATGATTTGTAAACAAATAATATGTTGAAAAATGATTTGTAAACAAAGTAAGAATTTAACATGTTAAAAGTCATACAAGTATCTTTGTAATTTCACAGATGAAATTTCATGCTTATCGTATAGAAAATATACAATATACGATCATACCAATTTACGAATGCATTTTCTTATGATCCTAACAATACATATGCTTAACCTTTCGCAGATATCTAACTCCATAGTTAAACAGACAGATTGAATACCTTACCCTAACCATGAACTCTATGGCAAAAGCAGTACTTAATAGGCATCTGGACCCATAATGAGTTTAATGATTAAGGTGGGTCTTAACTAAGTAATATAAAAAATGTTAGTTAAGGAATTTATTTGGATTCAACTCCTCCTATGATAAGAGAGATGAAGTTGGGGTCAATTAGTGTGATAATTAATCGCAATGGTGTTACGGACCTCCCCCACAGAAATGTTATGAGTAACCCTGCCGTAATGTAATTCCTTAACCTCTGTAAATGAATACCAAAACGTAACATCAGGGGATGATCATCCTTGCGAGTTTCCTTCCTAGCCTTTTTCAGATGGCAGATGTGGATACCTTGTTGAGCTATCGCTATGTTCTCTATTTCACTTTGACCATAGTTACAAACAACACCAATCCACTAAAGACTGCCCTTTGTGCAGAATCTTGGCGGGAGTAATGAAAGCTTTTAAATAACCTAACCTCTCCGTCTATTGAGACTTTGAAACGTTTTAGCAACATGGCCTCTCACTGCATGAAACAGGGGGGCTCGGCCAAAACATCTCCCATGTGGCACTCATTTCATCAATGATTCAGGAGGCCAGGGCCATATGAGCTCTTTAACTGTTGAGCCACACTGGTTGACTGGCCAGTCTATTATTCATGCGCGAGTGTGTGCACGTGTGTGTTAAAAATGAAGAGGGTGTAATGCAACATATCTCCGCTGACTTTTCTCATCCTCTACCTCTCCCCCTCTACCTCTCCCTCTATTCTAAATAAAATATGAGGTGCACTGCTTGGAGCTGAACATGGCTGGTGTTGTTAACATCATTGATCATACACATATACTGTAAACACACACACACATACACACACACACACACACACACACACACGCTTGACCGGTGAGAATTGGTGATACCGTTAACATCATTCATGACACACAATAACCACAGAAATGTGAGCAATGAGTGACTGATACCCACAAATGTGCACACACACACACCCACACACACACACACACACACACACACACACACACACCTAATGCCCCGACATTGTCCCAGACACAGCAATAAGCGCGTCGGGACTGAGCAGCAGCTAAGCTACCCATAATTCCCCATAAACCCCTCGCTGTGTCAATTAATGAACCACTATGTCATCACTCTTAGGGAGAGAAGGAGTACGAGAGAGGCCGAAAGAAAGATAAAAGGGGGGCTGGGAGAGATGGCAAGGGTGAGAGAAAAGAGAATGGTGAGGGGTGTGTGGTTAAAAGATAAGCGACAGAAACGGTGATCAAACAGGGAAATAGATCTAAAATGATCTTTCTGACATACAGTAGGTTTTCCTCAAATGAATGTCAGCTTTAGGGTATGCACAGGAAAACAGTGGCAGGATTCTGATTGAAAGCAACAAGAGCCAGCTTTATTCTAGGATAGAAAAATGTGTCATGCCTTCAGGGTATATGGATAGGGCAGCAGAACTGGGAATGAAAGAGACAGAGACAGAGAGAAATGCATACAAGCTGTGAAGAGGGAGTAAGAAAGGAGATAGCAGGGAAAGAGAGTTGGAAAGAAAGATGTTTACCATTCCTTGTGCCCCTGTGCTTTTAGGGAGTCATCAGCTAAATTGGATCAATAAGTAATTAACACTTTTGGTCTTTGGTGCCAAGCCTGTCTCGGCATCCTTCTACCCTTAACAAAAACACTCTCACAGACAGACTCACACGCCGTCGCACATTCTTCTAAGCTCAGCTTTTTCTGAACTTCACTTTTGAAACTGGACTTGGGGTATTGATATTGAAAAGAAACAGGCCCCTACTATCCTGCTCTGCCGTGTCTTGTGAGGTAAGTGACAAAAGTAACACAGCCAAATGGGTTGATTTGTGAGACTCTACATCATGGTCTGAACAAATCATTTGCCTAATCAGATTTCGACTGAATTATCAATACTCTGGCATCAATCTGATATGGGAATTAGTTTTAAGACAAACTAGAGTGAAGAACAGCACATATAACAACAACCGAATGTGAACTGTTTAGTTTCAGATGTTATTCCCTCCTCTTTTACTCTTTGGTAGGAAGCCTTATCAAAGAAAAAAATAGATAAAGTGGAAAGAAGCACATTTGCTGCTCAGTCATTTCTTAGGTGATAAGAAAACATCCAGGTTGGGTGCCTATTGAAACTGAACCACAAAACAGAATTCAAATGGCAACCGACATACAGTAGTCAATAATGAAAGCGATGCATTTCTATTCTTAAAACTCATGTGACATTTCCTCAGGAAACAAAACATGAAATTAAGTAAGCTTACATAAGATGACCCTAGTTCACAAGTGGTGGGGAATTATCCAGTAACCTGCCACCAACACTCAGGAACACAACGGCTTTTGCTGCATACCTCATGAGTTCTCCACACATAAGTGTCCACACATTTGTCAAAGAGAACAACTATTTTAGACAAATTGTTCTGGTAAAGGTAAAGGCACTGATTGGTTGCTTTCCAGATGTCTTGGTCATGCGCTTGTTTAGTGAAAGGCTCAGTTAGATTGTGGCAGCACTGTAGTCTCCACTGAATATAAACTCTTGTAAAAGAGAGCCTGCCTCAGAACATTTAGTCAAGGTAAGTTTTATTCGTCATGACTAGTTGTATCTCTCAAGCAATAATGAAAGTAGACAAATCCAGATTAAGGGGCTGAAAAATGTTGCAATTGAAACAATGGCATCACCTCTAGATATGAACGGCATTCAGTCCAAACTGTATTTTTGCCATTTATGAACCTAATGAGAATGAATATCCAAACTCTTGAGCACCACTCAACAAGTTTTATACAGATGGGATTACTGCAAATCTCATGGTAGTTTTAACCATTTCCAATGCCACCCACAGATTTATGGTTGGCTAATCCTACATGAGATGGAAGTGCAGCTCAGCCAGAAGGACTGACGTCTGTATCCACTGATAAAAAATAATGGTCTCTACAAACTCTGGAAGGCCATCTTTAAGATGAAGGCATACTTTTTTGTCTACCTCTTCCAGATCACATTCTGGTATTGATGATGGAGAGCCTTTTGACACCATCAACTGTAACATGTCTTTTCTACCTTCACATTCAATGGAACTGACCTTCTGTGTCAACATGTTGAAAGTTCTTGTTTGCTAGTAGGATTTCTGAGATCTAATTTCTGAGATTCTTACTGCCTCTACTGATTCTGTTTTTCAACTACACAAATAGGGAAAACACTGCTACCATATTTGCCAATTGTAGAAATATTGTGTTTAGGCTAAAAGTGGACAATCACAGTACCTATTTCTTCTACCATTTGAAAGGGCCGATGGACATCACTTGTTCTCATGAGAGAAAAACCCACCCAGGTTTCAATCTCGGAAAATGCTCCAAATGTAAATACAACTGAACAGTGTGCAGTTAATTTCTAATGCTATATGTAGTTTTTGTCTTGTGACTGGGTTTGACTTAGCATTTAAAGCTGTAGTACATTATTCCCCTTAATGTTCTGTGACGGACAGTTGTGTTCCTGTCTACAAGGATGTCCTTGAGATATTTTGTTTATATCTTGTATCGTCAACTTTGTAATTCTAGCAAACAGTTGTATTGAAATCTTTGCTTGTAAAATTGTGAGTATCCAAAACCAGATGCTGTGAACATTTGTAGGCATAAGTGTCCTACCAAAAATATGAATAAAGAAACCACCTTTTTTGACAATACATTGATTGGACCAAATATTTTTTTGTAACTATAAGCGGTAACTTCTGTATAGCATAAAAAAACTGATTTATGTTAAAATGGTGCAGAGGCAGTTCCTCAGTTTCTTTCCATTTTGTGGTTTTGTGGCAACACAAAACATGTAATGGAATTTATTCAGCCATTGTGGCTGTGGTCTTCTAGCTTCGGACATACATTGGTGTACACATAGGCTATAAATAACGGCTTATAGAGGTTGAAATATGGATTTTATTCCTGGCTTGGCTGTCCCAAAGATTTTACCCACACACCGTTACTGCAAATGTGCTGCAGGCGCAGATGAGCTCTGATCATAGCTCTGGTCTGAAAAGCGAATTCACCACAGTAGCTGGTAAAAAAGACTGTTTGTGGGCAACTGTCAAAGTAATTCTACTCCGATGCGGGCAGCACTGGCTACAACAAAATTACAGACTCGATCATGAAGAGTAGAGTTAGACTATTGTTGATTCGAGACAAAAACATCAAGTTGATACAATAAAATATAAGATCTATAAGATACTGTGTATACATATACATAAACATACACACACATACACACACACACATACACACATATAAGTTGGAAAGGAAGGTTTTGAGTGAGGAACAGAAGGATTAAAATGAAGAGACCACAGCAAATTTAACTCTTCTGTTCCTCACTCAAAACTTTCCTTTTCAACTTGTTTGGAAAGGAAAGAAAAAGGTGCAAAATGGCCAGAAACAAAGAACTTCCTCTGAAACACAACAGTCTATTCTTGTTCTGAGAAGTGAAGGTTATTCCATGCACGAAATTGCCAAGAAACTGAAGATCTCATACAAAGCTGTGTAATACAACCTTCACAGAATAGCGCAAACTGGCTCTAACCAGACTAGAAAAAGGAGTGGGAGGCCCTGGTGCAAACCTGAGCATAAGGACAAATACATTAGTGTCTAGTTTGAGAAACAGATGCCTCACCTGGCAGCTTCATTAAATAGTACCCGCAAAACACCGGTCTAAACATCAAAAGTAAAGAGGCGACGGCAAAAACAAAGGCCATACCTCAGACTGGCCAACAAAAAGAAAAGATGAATATGGGCAAAACAACACAGATAATGGACAGAGGACGACTGGAAAATTGTCATAACCTCTGGACTGTGCTTAATTAGAGACATTTTTCTCATACAACAGGACAATGACCCAAAGCATAGCTCCACAATATACGATAATTATTTATGGAAAAAGCATTTAGCTGTTATTCTGTCTATAACGCAGTGGCTTGCACAGTCACCGGATCTCAACCCTACTGAGCTGTTGTGGGAGCAGCTTGAGCGTAAGTGCCCATCAAGCCAATCCAACATGTGGGAGGTAACCTCTTCCTCTTACCTCAACAAATAGATAACTAGAATGAAAAATGTCTGCAAGGCTGCAATTGATGCATATGACAGCAACGTTTGAAAGACGTAATTAGTATTTAAATTAAAAATCATTATTTCTAACATTGTCAATGACTATACAGTATATATCCTTATCCAACTCGTTTCATGCATGTTTTCTAAGAAAACAAGAACAATTCAAAGTGAACCCATGCTTTTGAATGGTAGTTTATATAGTTAGGTAAGACTTTGTTGAGTAAAGATAGCCATCTCTAAAGATAAATGCTTGGAATTTTACAGAGGTGAAAAAAGTAAATATCTATCAAAATCATTATGGCATATTATTGTAGTGATTAAATTGAACTGTGTCTAAAATATTTTTCCCACATTCTCTTTTATTTGTAGGGTAGGAATGGTCCAGTTACTTGGAAGAAAAAAAACACAAGCGGTAAAAGGTTCTTCAAACGTTTACTGTGTAGGGAAGTGTTTCTGTTTGAAATCACATTGTGAACTCTATTCTTTGCAGACCACAAAGTTGTTCTTTGCTCTATTAATTTATTATTTAAATTGTGTTGGATAATCAGAAAACTTTTGAGAATGGTTAGTATACAGCCTCTCAGTGCAACTTCTAGCGAATTTGAGTGTCATTCCAATTCATCCACAGTTATGGGTTGTTTTGCAATCAGATATTATACATAACTACATACAGTGATGTTCCTTTGAAAGACCCATAGGTGGATTTCTTTGGATAATTAACGGTTAAATTAATCAGATGGTTATCATCCAACATCATTTGGCTTAAGATGAACAGGTGAACTTCTTTTTATGTGGACTATCGGAAATGAAACACTGTAACCCGCGAAGACGCCCACCCATAACCCAGATATGCGGAGGATCTTACCACTCTCAGAATATCCAACTACTGTTCCACTAAATATTTGGCCAATGGTTATAAAAAAGGTGGAAGTGGCAGACTAAAACCACTTTCTGCACCCCATTTTGGATTATTTGAGTTTGAATGAATTCCCTTTGGGTAGTGCAATGCCACTGCAACTTTCCAATGAATAATGCAAACTTGTTAGGAGGATCCGCTATGGCTTTTATAGATGATGTAATTGCGTATTCTGCAGCCTTAGATACACACTTGCATGGCCAGAAAATACTAGCACTTTGATGTGAAGGTACACCCTGACAAATGTACTTTGTTTCACAAACAAGTCAAGTTCCTGGGACATGTTGTCATTTCCTGACCCAGCATCGATTTTCAGTGGACTGCTTCTAAAGTAAATGTCCCAACTTGGTTAGCGCTACCTTTGTTTGATTTGCTGTTGTAGTTTCCAACGGGTAACTTTGCCAAGCCAATGAATGCTGAGTCACTTTACCAAATCTAAATATTTAGAGTCATGTTGCTCTTCTCTCCACCAGATTCTGTTATCTCTAGACAGTTTTGGCAATAAATGTTTATCTGATGTCTGTTGATAGCTGACAGCATGCAAAAATGTCAATAAAGGTCAAATACAGGACAAAACACCTGTCTTCCTTGAAACCAAAATAATAAAAAAAGAATCAACAAACCAACATGTTTACATGTTTATATTTAAAAAACAAAAGTGGTGCAAAAAAAATTATTTAAGCATAGAGACAGACACGGTTCAAAGTTGTTGTCAATATATTGTGGGATGCACAGCTTTGTAACATTTAAATCAAATGAATGATTATACTATTTTGTTTCTTGTAACAGACTGTAGACAACTTACAACTGATTTCCTGGATGTTGTGTATTGTACTAAAAAGTAAGTTTAGAGATTCTCCCCCAATCATGCCTTTCAGTCTTTCACTAGGATTAATCTGTGCCTGGAAACCAGTTCAATAATAGTGGCCATGTCTTTAAATTAAGATAGTGTCTCTGACCTGTTATAATTATCTTGTCTTTTTCTGCTAATATTCTAATAATGTGATTAGTAATGTGCCATACATGCATAAGTAGGCTGGGCTTGTATTACATAAGGCATGCTAAGATAATGCTGTATACTGATTTCAAATGACAAAAAGCTGTTTTTGATGCCGTCGAATCCGCCTCACCTAGCCATGTTATAATGCAACTATCATGTGATCAATGATGTGCTGTATATCTGATTGGATTATCTGTTTGGTGTTATGATCGTACCTTATCTATTACTGCACTGTAAGCAAGATAGCTGTGTGCTTTTTGTAGCACAGATAAACAGATCTTGCGGGTTAAGCACAGGACATGCAAATGTTCTCCATGGGGCCAAAATTATAATACATTTTCATACTCTTTTTTCAAAAACATGTAAAATATACTTGCATATAAAAAGTTAATGAAAATGGAGTTTGATCCCCTGCTGATTTTGTATGTTTGCCCACTGACAAAGAAATTATCAGTCTATAATTTTAATGGTAGGTTTATTTGAACAGTGAGAAAGAGAATAACAACCAAAAAATCCAGAAAAAGACATTTTAACAGGGAAATAAGTATTCGACCCCTCAGCAAAACATGACTCAGTTGGCAATCACAGATGTCAGACGTTTCTTGTAGTTGGCCACCAGGTTTGCACACATCACAAGAGGGATTTTGTCCCACTCATCTTTGCAGATCTTCTCCAAGTAGTTAAGGTTTTGAGGCTGATATTTGGCAACTCGAACCTTCAGCTCTCTCCACAGATTTTCTATGGGATTAAGGTCTGGAGACTGGCTATGCCACTCACTTCTCGGTTGGCGTGTGTTTTGGGTCCTTGTCATGCTGGAATAACCGTCCTCGACCCATTTTCAGTGCCCTGGCTGAGGGAAGGAGGTTATCACCCAAGATTTATCGGTACATGTCCCCGTCCATCGTCCCCCAAAAGCATAATTTTTCCACCTTCATGTTTGACGGTGTGGATGGTGTTCCTGGGGTCATAGGCAGCATTACTCCTCCTCCAAACACGATGAGTTGAGTTGATGCCAAAGAGCTCAATTATGATCTCATCTGACCACAACACTTTCACCCAGCTCTCCTCTGAATAATTCAGATGTTCATTGGCAAACTTCAAACGGACCAGTACATGTGATTTGTTTAACAGGGGGACCTTGCAGGCACTGCTGGATTTCAGTCCTTCACGGCGTAGTGTTACCAATTGTTTTCATGGTGACTATGGTTCCAGCTGCCTTGAGATCATTGACAAGATCCTCCTGTGTAGTTCTGGGCTGATCCCTCACCGTTCTCATGATCTTGCATGGAGCCCCAGTCCGACGGAGATTGACAGTTCTTTTGTGTTTCTTCCATTTGGGAATAATCGCATCAACTGTAGCTACCTTCACACCAAGCTGCTTGGCGGTGGTCTTATAGCCCATTCCAGCCTTGTGTAGTTCTGCAATCTTGTCCCTGACATCCTTGGAAAGCTCTTTAGTCTTGGGCATGGTTGAGAGTTTGGAATGTGATTAATTGCTTCGGTGGACATGTTTCTTTTATACAGGTAACAAGCTGAGATTGGGTGCACTCCCTTTAAGAGTGTGCTCTTAATCTCAAACACAAAAAAAATTATAACATTTTTGTCATGCATTTTTCCAGATATTTTGTTGTTATTCTGTTTAAACCTACCATAAAACTGATTGACTGATCATTTCTTTGTCAGTGGGAAAATGTACAAAATCAGTAGGATATAAAATGCTCTTTTCCCTCACTGTAGTTGAAATAAACTACATTATATATACAAAATACAATATCCTTATAGCTAAAAGGTATGTGCCAGGTAGCAAAATTGTCTTGAAATCTTTTACATGAAGGTGATGTTTATGTTTATTTGGCCCTGGTCCTATTAGCCACTGCTAACTGCCCCAAAACTACCTAAAGAACCCAAAAGTTGACTTCTACTGACTCAAAACTATTAAAAAAGTAATAAAATTAGTCAAAGAAAGTAGTAGCTTCTCATACAACAGAGTTAATATAATTTTAGGTTTAGCCAAGTTGAATAGCTTTGGGTAAACATATTTTTTTTATTAAAAATAATGAACTGGTACGTATCATGAACACGTTAAGACATTTTGACCACCAGGTGTCATTTTCATGTCTTGTGTTTGTTCTAGTTTTTCTCCCCCATTAGAATGATAATTAGAAGTTTAAAGTCAAATGAGGGTTTTCTATAAAACCTTAAAGAAACAAGAACAATTGAAAAATGTATACGTTTAACTGTTTGAACTCATCTCTCGAACTCAAACCCAGTTCCACACCATTTTTTATTGCAACTTCTAATAATTTAGACAAGGGACACCAAGTGGGTGCAATTAAATATTAGGTTGAACTTAAAACTGCCAGGCACTGCACCTTGTAGAGTATGAGTTTAATACCCCTGGAATACATTAAAGCATTAACCTCTGTGCCTTTTGCCTTATATGAAGCAATTAGACTAGGCAAATCAGAAACAATCACAGAACCTCATTAACAGTCCTTGAATAACATTATAATTATACAATTCCAAACAATTAAGGTTAGAAAAACAACATTCCACTAGCATTACAGTAATGTAGTTGTATTTGTGAGTCATTTGTGTACAACCCTGCTTCCAAAAAAGTTGGAACGCTGTGTAAAATGCAAAAACAGAATGCAAAGATGTTATGTTGTCATTTATCCCTCAATTTCATTGAAAATAGTACAAATAAAATATATAGAATTTGCATATTTTTAACAGTGATTACCTGACTAATGAACACACTTATCCCTCATTTAATTTGTGTGTTCTATTATGTTTCCCATAATGGTGTATTAATAATGAAATACGGCCTCTGTGTCACCTCATATTTATACCCCAGTGAAACAGGACGTCATGGATAACTGCTTGAAAGTTCACTCAGAAAAACTCTGGACAGCTTAAAAAACTAAAATCGAAATGGAAAATGCTTCAGTTACATTTTGTTCATAAGATTTTCTCTGGGTGCCATTAACCGTGGCACACGTGGTATTGTTAGAAATTATTACAGATTTTATTTTCAAAATTTAGTTCAATCAACGGTTAGATGTTTCAAATTTTTTTCAGTGTGGCATTGAGCTGATTCACCAAAAGGTGAATCTTTTTTTAACCCTTTTTACTCACATTTACTTGGGTTGCCAATAATAATCGATGGCACTGTACAACTCGTAGGCTAATAGGGCACATCAATTGAAATACCAGCAAAAAAAATAAATCCTGCTTGTTTTCAGAGTCAGACATAATATATATGCATTTTCTTTTCTCTCTCAAGCAAATCAAATTTGACTGTCCAAGGTGAACATCAAAGACAAAATAAGTAACTTGCTTTCTAGCTAGCGAATACTAGCTTAAATTTACTGTAATAGAATTACTTTACTGTATACACTTACTCTTCCTGAAGGAACACATGGATTGATACACTTGTGAACAAAAGTGACCGGTAAACACAGGAATCTGTTTCTTATTATATCCGTTTATTTGAAATGAGAATTAAATTGCGAAAATTAAAACATTATTTCAAGGAATACAACATCATCCTGTTTTTTTAGGTAAAAAAATCACGTCTTAGTTTGGAGTGTTTTGAAGTAGTTTTCCCCTTGCAGTGCAGCTTTGCGTTAGCGGTACTTACCGTTTCTATTCATGAACTTATCCAATGCTAATAATGCTAATTACTGATTGAGACAGAGCTGAATAATGGATTGTTTTAAAAAATAACTGTGAAGACACAACTAGGGGTAAGAAGACTGTCACTGAAATAAGATTTTTGGACGAACTATCCCTTTAACAATACATTTAACAGCCCTTCACTGTAGCACAGTGCAATAGTGAACACAGTAAATCTCATAACCATGACTCATCGTCCCACCATGAAATGTGTAAATGAAAGAGGAGTATACCTAGCTTTAGTATTATAATTACACTGCAGTGTAATGAAGGACAAATAGTTACTTCTCAATGTAAAAGGAATTATTATATTATGCATCATAACAAACAACTGATATTGATAAACTATTGTTCTAAGCATAATCAGAGAGGTTGGCATGAACGGACATGACCCCAAACAGCCTGATTTTTAAATAACTAGTTAGCATTTTATTGCATGACATAACTATTTGTTACATCAGAAATGCAGAACTTATTATTTGGTACAGAAACTCCACTCCCCTCAATATGGTGCAGTCGTCCTGTCCCCATTGCAGAAAAGCATCCCCGAAGAATGATGTTTCCACCTCCATGCTTCACGGTTGGGATGGTGTTCTTGGGGTTGTACTAATCTTTCTTCTTCCTCCAAACATGGCGAGTGGAGTTTACATCAAAAATCTAAATTTTTGTCTCATCACACCACATGACGTTCTTCCATTCCTTCTCTGGTTCATCCTGATGGTAATTGGCAAACTTCAGAGGGGCCTGGACATGCGCTGGCTTGAGCAGGGGGAACTTGCGTGCACTGCAGGATTTTAATCCATGACTGCGTAGTGTGTTACTAATGGTTTTCTTTGAGACTGTGGTCCCAGCTCTCTTCAGGTCATTGACCAGATCTTGCCCTGTAGTTCTGTGCTGATCCCTCACCTTCCTGATTATCACTGATACTCCACAAGGTGAGATCTTGCATGGAGCCCCAGACCGAGGGAGATTGACTATCATCTTGAACTTCTTCCATTTTCTAATAATTGCGCCAACAGTGGTTGCCTTCTCACCAAGCTGCTTGCCTATTGTACTGTAGCCCACCCCAGCCTTGTGCAGGTCTACAATTTTATCCCTGATGTCCTTACACAGCTCTCTGATCTTGGCCATTGTGGAGAGGTTGGAGTTTGATTGAGTATGTGGACAGGTGTCTTTTATACAGGTAACAAGTTCAAGCAGTTAAAGTTAATACAGGTAATGAGTGGAGGACAGGAGGGCTTCTTAAAGAATAACTAACAGGTCTGTGAGAGCCGGAATTCTTACTGGTTGGTAGGTGATCAAATACTTATGTCATGCAATAAAATGCAAATTAATTATTTAAAAATCATACAATGTGATTTTCTGGATTTTTTTTTTTAGATTTTGTCTCTAAATTACAAACCTCAACATGCTTTGTAAGTAGGAAAACCTGCAAAATCAGCTGTGTATCAAATACTTGTTCTCCCCACCGTAGTTGTGAAGGGAGGCAGGGGCTAGGATTTACTCACATTTGGCTGTAGATTTTCATCTTTGGGAGACATTTGGAGTAGACCCTACTTTAGTAGAGTGAAGCTGCAACTGGGTAGCCATGAAATCAAGATGAATGGCAGTCTGAACTTATTTTCCTGTAAGGTACAACATGGCCAGTTCAGTGGCAAATGTTTCACTGCTCTGGGGTAATTCAGGAAGTGTATACAATGAGCCTGTAACCACTGACCTTGGCAAAGTCAAGGGGATTGCAGGGACATTAACGGCTTTTCACAGGACATGGTCTAGAACTCGAACCCAACATGGAAGGGTAAGTCGATTTATTTTTTATTTAACCTGGCCAGACAGTTAAGAATAAATTATTATTTACAACCACAGCCTAGCATGTGGACGACATCCTCTTGAGGGAAGATACTGAAGGGGATAAAGAGACCTCCTAAACATTCTTGCTGGACCTCCTGAACAGTTATTCATCAAACTCCTCAGAAAGCAACAGCAGTGCTTGAAAGAAAATGGTACATGCAGTCTAAGTACACTTTCTTGTATTGGATAGTTTGAATGGGTGTTTACTTGAGACTTTTAATCTAAAGCAATGAAGTGCAGAAACATTAGAGAATGCTGACAGACTCAATGTCATATTGGTCTTGAAATGCATGATTGTAGAGCTTGTTCGGGTGTAGATCAGTATATAGATCCTGTATAAAATCTTACACAATTTAGTCAGCTGCACTATTGACTTTGGTGTGAGTAATGTGCGATACCCAGTAAGCAAAATACAATTTAGAATCTTAGCAGTTTCCATTACGTATGTTTGTAAACAGCTACAACTGTTTCCTGTGAATGTAATTATCCACATTTCACAGTAAGCTATTTGCTAAGTGTTTTGTGTGGCCTTCAAATTATTTACAGTACGATAGTGAAGTTTTGTAAAGCCATCGCCCCTGGGTATTTTTCCACTAGGTCTTGATGTGACATTCATGAGATGCCTTCACCCAAGATAGTGTAGAGAAGGAAATGCATATATGATTCACCCTTCAGCCCAGGGCATCTCCTATTTGCTCTGGCTACCTCTCATCATGCATGTATAGCATAACGTATGTATGTATTGGCTAGATATGTTCATGAAATCATGTGAATGATACTGTAGCTAAAGCAATTGTAGAATGTTTTATGCACATTTCAAACAACATTTATAAACACAGAAACCACAATTTAAAATGATCATAACACAATAAATATTATTCCTTGCATTGATGCTGGATAGTTGATTCTGGTTGCAAAGGACTCTGCCATTGCAGTTTCTACTCTGTGGTATGAGATTATGTAGATAGTCACATTGATGCATGTCAGTGACCAATCCTACTGCTGCTGGCTCATCCCTTGACGGAAGTGATGAAAAGGTCAGCTGGATGTCACTGTTTTTATAAGTATGTTATTTGCCTTCTGTAGTCTATCAAGCGCAGCCTGCTGCTCCTTTTTGAAGCCTATCAGCAAAACGCTAGCATACTCCAGGCAAAGCCGGATCAGAGAGGTGCAGAGTTCCACAAGGTAATTAGTGGACAGTACATTTTTGCCATCACAGTTAAGAAATGGTGGAGTTTTTTATCCTTGTTCTCTACCGGATCAGTGTGCTGGTAACCAATGAATTCAACTGGAAACTGAAATTATATGGTACTGGTTACACCTGGAAGAGCCTTTCCAACTCAGAATTAATAATAACTTTTTTGGCTGGGGGGCCTCATTAGTTTTTTTTTAAAGTGAATGGAGGGCCACACATTAGTTTTGAATTTTTTTAATCGTGAAAGATTTGCGCAGTAATTAGAAAAGGGCAGTAATTAAAGCATTTATACAGTCAGTCCATTATAAAGTCTAAATAATGTAAATCCAGATTCAGATGTGTAAGGTGGGATAGTGGGTTATTTTCTACTTGCTATTTTAATACCACCACCGGGCTGAATGGAATTGCCTTAGTTTGCCCACCCCTGGCAGCATTGAATTGAAACTGACCCTAGTCTCCCGACACAAGGTAGGGATTGAAATGTGGGGTTCCGGAGGAAATATGACCCAATCCGATGATAACCCTCAATATGGAAAACCAGGAAGGAAATATATCTTGCCATATGAGCATTAGAAACAGCATGGGTTAACAGTGCAACTAGTGATATACAGCACGACCAATTCATAGAGATAAATAGGAGCATGTCCATATCTTGCATTGAAGGTTCACAGTAAAACTCTAAAATCTGCTCAAACTTGAAAGGGCAGTGAGTGCAGAGGCAGGAAATGGGGTAATTGTTTCAACATTCTGGCATTATACTTAGCACTAATTTAAGTTTATTTAGGACACTGCAATAGACTAACTGTTAAGTGAAAAAAAGTGTGTATAGGCTTTTCTGCATCATTTTTTACTGATGCTTTTAATGTAAGTTTCATATATGTAATTATCAAATGAGAGATCTGGATCCAGAATAATGCCAAAGTCCTTCAAAGTTATTTTGACAATGTATAATAGTCAAGGTCCATTATGAGTTCTGACAGCAAGTAGAATTTTTTTTCCAAGTTAAAAGTAAAAAAATGTCAGTCCTTCACATCCTTATATCTAAAACAGAGGCTTCTAAGGTAGGCAATTTTGGGGGTTTGTTTCATGGCAATGTTCTGGGGTTTTCTCTGTATAATGGTGAAAATTTACATTGTGTTTCTGGATGACATCACCAAGAGGGAACCTATAATGAAAACTAAAGTTTTCCCAAAACAGAACCTGTTGGAACAACAAAGCCAACATTTACAGGTTAATATAATGGAATTCAGATACATTGAGGGAAACTTTTATTTTATCCCCTGCTGATTTTGTACTTTCAAATTACTGATCAGTCTATAATTTAAACGGTATGTTTATTTGAACAACGAGAGACAGAATAACAACAAATAAATCCAGAAAAACGCTTAAAAATGTGTATACATTTATTGGCATTTTAATGAGGGAATTATGTATTTGATCCTCTCAACCAGAAAGATTTCTGGCTCCCAGGTGTCTTTTATATAGGCAAAGAGCCGAGATTAGGAACACACGCTTGAAGGGAGTGCTCCTCAGCTTGTTACCTGTAAAAAAGACACCTGCCCACAGAAGCAATCAATAAATCAGATTCCAAACTCTCCACCATGGCCAAGACCAAAGAGATGTCCAAGGATGTCAGGGACAAGATTGTAGAACTACACAAGGCTGGAATGGGCTACAAGGCCATCGCCAAGCAGCTTGGTGAGAAGTTGACAACAGTTGATGCAATTTTTCGTAAATGTAAGAAACACAAAAGAACAGTCAATCTCCCTCGGTCTGGGGCGCCATGCAAGATCTTCCCACTTAGCGTTGCAATAATCATGAGAACAGTGAGGAATCAGCCCAGAACTACACGAGAGGGTCATGTCAATGATCCCAAGGCAGCTGGGACCATAGTCACCAAGAAAACAATGGGTAACACTACACTGTGAAGGACTGAAATCCTGCAGCACCCTCAAGGTCCCCCTGCTCAAGAAAGCACATGTACAGGCCGGTCTGAAGTTTGCCAATGAACATCTAAATTATTCAGAGAACTGGGTGAAAGTGTTGTGATCAAATGAGGCCAAAATCGAGCTCTTTGGCATCAACTCAACTTGCCATGTTTGGAGGAGGAGGAATGTTGCCTATGACCCCAAGAACACCATCCCCACCGTCAAACATGGAGGTTTAAACATAATGCTTTGTGGGTGTTTTTCGGCAAAGGGGACAGGACAACTTCAATGCATTAAAGGGACGATGGAAAAGCCATTTACCGTCAAATCTCGGGTGAGAACCTCCTTCCCTCAACAAAGGCCACAAAGGAGTGGCAAAAAAAAAGCACATTTAGATCCTGGAGTGGCTTAGCCAGTCACCAGACTTTAATCCCATAGACAATCTGTGGAGGGAGCTGAAGGTGCGAGTTGCCAGACATCAGCCTCAAAACCTTAATGACTTTGAAAAGATCTGCAAAGAGGAGTGGAACAAAATCCCTCCTGAGATGGGTGCAAACCTGGTGGCCAACTACAAGAAACAGCTATCCTCTGATTACCAACAAGGGTTTTGCCACCACGTACTAAGTACAATCATAAATTATAAAGTCTGCGGACATGCATACGCCATTCCGGAAGTTCTGCCCTAACACACGTCCTACTGGAAGTCCATAAGTCACACAGGAAGCCCCACACAGCACACACCACACCAAGTCCCGCCCACCTGTCAAATCAATCTGGAAGCCCCACGCACCAGGCTCATAAATTAGCTAAGTGACAAAAAACACCCTATATTTACTACTAATTCACATTAGCTCACGAGCTAGCCACAGCACAGCTGTAATTTCTTTGTGGGTTTTCCGGTATCTTACAAAGTTTGGGTTATCACCTCAGTAATTTTAGTTTAGCATGTTTTGCATACTGCTGTTATTTCACTCCCCATCACAACATAGTCCTGGAATCCAAATGTTACATTTCTCAGAACCAATCCAGCCACCACGATATGAGGATGAGAAGAAGTTGCTGGGAAAGAAGTTACGGGTCATAGAGCTCAAGCCAAGTTAAAGGGATAGTTTGCTAAGAATTCCCAGCTAAGAATTCATGAACTGAATCTGTGCATCTGTGCAACAAAAGCTGTACTGCAAGTGGAAACTTACTCCAATAAACACTACGAACTATCCTTCCATAGGCATCAAATTGAACTTGATTTGCAAGTGTTTTCTCTTTTTACAAAGTCAAGACTCAAGTTGAAAAATATGTGACTAAAGTTGTAATTGAGTCAAAGGCACAGGAGTCAACATCTCTGCATACTTAATTCATGTTTTGTAGTGGGACCACATTTAACGTATTACTGAGGGTTAAGTGTAGGTCCTCGGTTAGATTATTAACAGATTTATGTATTCAGACAAAGTTGGGAAGCTGGAGGGGTCTGGAAGGGCATCCAAAAACTTTGGGTTGAGTGAGTATATTTCAGCCTTGCTTGGGGTTCAAGGGATTTGTTTTTGTGGCAGTAAATGTAATAACATTGTTGGTCTGATTATGGATTATGAGGAAAAACACTTTGATCCACATTATCTATTCCACAGGACAAAAGGAAATTCAAGGTACGTTTGTGACATTGCACAGGTACTGAAACCTGTTAAACAAAAATTGTAATTGGACTTCTCTGTTTGTATATTTGTAGAATATTGTAATATATCATATGCCATGAGTACTAGCTATGATAATCATTCTGGGAAATTGTTAGCCCTGGGGGGTTGTAAATAGTATTTATGAAAAGTGATTAAGTAGGTTTCATAATTAGAACCTTAAGATAAAAACCCAGTCATTTATGTGGGTAAATTGATTGGTGTTGTCAGCAACACCTCCACCTACGTAGGATCCACATGGAATATATTCACTAGTGTAGCCAGGAGAAGTCCTAAGCCCGGTTTCACAGCAGCCAATGACATCCAATTTATGATCAGTGACTACTTAATTGACTATGAATGCCTTTGATGCAATTGATCTGACATTAAATAATCCCATTTTGAGGTGCTGGGTATTTCTTCATGGAGAAGGGCTTTAGTCTATTATGATTGTTATGGTGAACTCCCATTGTTTTGCTTTTCTCAACCTTTATCAAGTCACAATCTCAATGAAGAAAATTAAATTTATACTCAGGCTATGTTAGAGATAGATTGGCCTCAATATCGGTCGATAAGCCCCTCAAAATACTAAGATACTGTATATCTAACCATTCAAAACTAATACAATCTGAGCAGCATAATTCCAATTCTCTTTGACCTGTGAACTTTGTGACTGGGTGTCCCATGGAAAGGATACACATTTTTGAGAGCACTTATTGAAATTGAAGGTGTTGCACTGTATGGTCATTTTATGCATATTTGAAGACATTTCACTCTATGCCAACATGCATTCATTCAGGCCTGTTAAGAATAAAATAGACAGCTGATTCATAACAAACCTGTCAGTGAAAATGAGTGTCAAGGAGTGAATTTGTTCTTTCCTCCATGATTTTCGACAGTATGTAATTGGTTATTGAAGCATTTTATTGAAGTCAGCTCTCATGAATGTCGGCTCCCGACATTCACCTACAAGAGCCGGCACTTTGAGCTGACTTGTTTGTGAACGACCCATCACTAGTATTCAAGTAGCTACTGTAGCACCAGCTAACAGCAAGCAGCCAATGGCACCACAAACTGGAAGTATCCGTACCATTTGAAATCACCATTTGTGCTCTGCTGTAGCTGTGAAGCCAGGTGAGCAGCCTTGGACTTAAACCCAGACTGGTCAGACGTTCTAGGAGTTTGGCTTGTTCGACATGATCAAAAGCCTTTTTGGAAGCGTAACCTGGAAACCAATCCAAAGCACACAGCCAAGACAATGCTGGAGTAGCTTCAGGACAAGTCTGTGAATGTTTTTGAGTGGCCAAGTCAAAGCCCGGACTTAAAGCCCACTGAATATCTGCAGGGAGACCTGAAGATCGCTGTTCAACACCCACAATTCATTCTGACAGAGCCTGAGAGGATCTACCAGGAAGAATGAGAGAAACTGTCCAAATCCTCATGTGCAAAGCTGGTAGAGGCATACCAAAGAAGACTGGAAGCTGTGATCTTTGCCAAAAGGAAATTCTACAAAGAACTGAGCAAAGAGCTTTAATACTATCTATTAGTTACACGAGATATTTACATTTTTAAATTGCAAACCATTCCCACAATTATAATTGTTATTACATGGTGTATTGTGAATAAATTGATAAAATAATCAATACAAACTTTAGTCTAAATCTTGTGCCTTTAACTGTTGTGGGTTGTGTGATGTTAATGCTTTTTAAGTTGCTAAATAATTTGTTTATGTGAATTGACATCACTTGTCTTGAAAGTGGTTAAAATGTAATGTAATATTATAATTATGGTTATAATTAGTCTCTCTGGGGCAGAATAATCTGTAATTGTGTCTGATTTGTATGATATATTTAATTTGTCTGGGACAGGATGATGTCGAGAACGTACAACTTGACTACGCACAAAATGTATTTTATCAAGAAGCACCCTGTGTCCCTCGATCATAAGTTAATTTAATGCATGAGTAAATTAATTCATTTTTTGTTTTGAATTGTGCTTAATACTTTATCTTTTTAGATGACACTTAATCAGAGTCTGCTGTAGAAGTCATTAGCAGAAGTACACACAAACATGGTTTATCATTCCAATTATAATACTACGTATTATTATAGTTATACTTTATGTTGTTTACCACTTAACATTTCAATAGATTTTGTCTCCAACTTCAGAATTCTTAGTAATGCAATTAGCCTGAGCACAAGGGTTGCACAATTATCCGCATGACTGACAGTAACAGACTAGTTAAACAACCATGTTATCTATGTGTTGATTTCTCTTTAAAGGACAACCTTGATGTTTTCATGAATGCATTCTGTTCTATCATTCGCATCATTTGCACTAACACACTTTTTTGATCGTGTACATGATCCACATCCTATTAATTACACGTCAGTTAACTCTCCACTAACCTTATAGCATTATCCCTACGCCTGAACTTTTACCCTTGACCCATAATCGTAACAAGCAGTTGCTCCTTAGTAAAAAGGCTGTTGATATTTAGATTATGTTTTGTTGACTTGCTTTCGAGATAAAGTGTTATCCACAGTGCTCTCAGAACAGCTTGTTAACAGCCAGGCAGTGCTACCATAGCAGCTAGCCTACAGGCTAACTGAAAAAAATATTAAGCAAGCAGTGTAAAGTAGCATACATTTTTAAATGCCGAACTACAAATTTTATGTACTTTTGGTTCATACCATTTGTTAGTCTTATCTAAATCACCCACCAGCGTGTTTGTTTTATTTTACCTCAATTACTTGCACAATCATAACCATTTTTTACAACTACACGCCACAGAATCCAAATGCGATCAGAACAACAAGCCTACAGGTAACACACCTTACAGTGACACACCCAATCAGACCAGCTAGCCACAGGTAACAGATTGAGAATGCCTGATTAACTGCATATTTACTTTGAACTTGGAGAGAAAAAGAGCTGAGCTCTGTTGGACGTTTTTATTGTCTCAGTGACAGATGGTAGCAACACAGCAGAAGGGAAAACTGTCATTATGATGGGATTAGTTCCTGTGTTGTAGTGTAACCCAACCTGCTTGTAATTAAGTAGAAAAGGAACGAGAGATGGTGACAGATAGAAGAGGGAGAATTAAAATAAAATATTCATTTTACCCAGTCGTTACCGGTAAAGTTAGGGAAGTACACCTGGCAAATAGCTAATGATATTTCTGCACTGACATAGACTCTTTTTCATCTCATTTTTCATATGAACACACACATACACACTTCCACTCACCCTAAACCCTCAATCATTCATATGCATAGATGAAGCTTGTTTGAATTTTATGTTTCACTTAGAAGCGAGAATTTTAAAATGCATGCAGTTCTATCCTCTTTGAAGTTTCTTTCCTAAAGCTACACGTATACTGCATTTTACTTCAGAATAACAACAGCTACAAACTAGGTAGGATTATTAAAAAGCTTCTTGTTTATTAGAGCAAAGCTAGAAGTCACACTTAATTCAAAATGGCCACCATTTGCATATTCATTTGAAATGAACTTGCTATAGTGTAGATATCTCTCAGAGAGTTAAAGCTCCAATATGTAACTTTTCCTATTATGTTAGGTTCAAAAGACTCAATAGGACACAGGGGGTCATCCACTGTGATGCAACAATAAGAATAGTGTGCCTCTAGCCTGCCTGTATTAATTGGTTTTAATTTCCCTTTGATTCTTATGCCAGAAAAATAATGTAAGAAGGTTCACTATGAGCTCAAGACATTTTAAATGTTTACCGTAGCAGTGTACAACTTTAAAATAACTAGAATATTGTATTTCACTTACACAAACCTGTAACTTTAAACCAACCTTTAAAAGCATCTTACAAAGATTCAAGGGTCCTCAACCATTACATTTTTTAAAGTTTATATGGCTGATCCATCCTGCGATCTAATCAACCAATATAAAGTGTGTTTCAAGTGATTAAATAGTATTGTTAGTCCACCATCGTCAGCTTAGCAGTCAAATGTAGTCCGATGCTACAATAGGCAGCTGAGATTAAATACTTTGACAAATCCTGTACCCACCAAATCTCATAGACATGTATCCCCACCAACCAATGATGTTTAATGAAATAGGTACATTTGGCAAGGAGAGGTATTCGGAAACAACCATGTTGACAGTTTACTTTTGCATGACTTGTTTTGGTTTTAATCAAGCGTAGGGTTCAAGCATTGATGACGCTGACAAGCACACACTCTGAAGGCACTTTTTGACCATCACATTCATGCTTGTTCTTATCATACACATCAATACATGTTTACCGAATATAATATGTCTATAACAACAGGTGCATACAAAAATAGCTATTTTGTCCCAATACTGTTATTGCTGCCAGAGGACATATATTTCTGAACTGGGTCTATAGACCTAATGAATCACAAAGCAGTAGAATGTATATATGTACTCTGGGCTGCTATTTTTACATAAATTAAACCAAACATAGGACAGCAAACATGATGAGCAAATCATTGTTTTTGCTGTCAGTCTTCATTTTACACTGTTAGCTGCATTTCCCTTTACCAAACAAAGACACAACACATGTAATTCTATTGTCATTATACAGGTGCTGGTCATATAATTAGAATATTATCAAAAAGTTGATTTATTTTAGTAATTCCATTCAAAACGTGAAACTTGGATAATGTATACTGTCATTCCACACAGACTGATATATTTCAAGTGTTCATTCCTTTTAATTTTGATGATTATAACTGACAACTAATGAAAACCCCAAAATCAGTATCTCCGAAAATTAGAATATTACTTAAGACCAATACAAAAAAAAATATTTTTAGAAATGTTGGCCAACTGAAAAGTATGAACATGAAAAGTATGAGCATGTACAGCACTCAATACTTAGTTGGGGCCCCTTTTGCCTGAATTACTGCAGCAATGAGGTGTGGCATGGAGTCGATCAGTCTGTGGCACTGCTCAGGTGTTATGAGAGCCCAGGTGGCTCTGATAGTGGCCTTCAGCTCTTCTGCGTTGTTGGGTCTGGCGTATCGCATCTTCCTCTTCACAATACTCCATAGATGTTCTATAGGGTTAAGGTCAGGCGAGTTTGCTGGCCAATTAAGAACAGGAATACCATGGTCCTTAAACCAGGTACTGGTAGCTTTGGCACTGCGTGCAGGTGCCAAGTCCTGTTGGAAAATGAAACCTGCATCTCCATTAAGTTGGTCAGCAGCAGGAAACATGAAGTGCTCTAAAACTTCCTGGTAGATGGCTACGTTGACCTTGGACCTCAGAAAACACAGTGGACCAACACCAGCTGATGACATGGCACCCCAAAACATCACTGACTGTTGAAACTTTACACTGGACTTCAAGCAACGTGGATTCTGTGCCTCTCCTCTCTTTCTCCAGACTCTGGGACCTTGATTTCCAAAGGAAATGCAAAATTTACTTTCATCAGAGAACATCACTTTGGACCACTCAGCAGCAGTCCAGTCCTTTTTGTCTTTAGCCCAGGCGAGATGCTTCTGACGCTGTGTCTTGTTCAAGAGTGGCTTGACACAAGGAATGCGACAGCTGAAACCCATGTCTTGCATACGTCTGTGCATGGTGGTTCTTGAAGCACTGACTCCAGCTGCAGTCCTCTTTGTGAATCTCCCCCACATTTTTTTATGGGTTTTGTTTCAAAATCCTCTCCAGGGTGCGGTTATCCCTATTGCTTGTTCACTTTTTTCTACCACATCTTTTCCTTCCTTTCGCCTCTCTATTAATGTGCTTGGACACAGCTCTGTGAACAGCCAGCCTCTTTAGCAATGACCTTTTGTGTCTTGCCCTCCTTTTGCAAGGTGTCAATGGTCGTCTTTTGGACAGCTGTCAAGTCAGCAGTATTCCTCATGATTGTGTAGTCTACAGAACTAGACTGAGAGACCATTTAAAGGCCTTTGCAGGTGTTTTGAGTTAATTAGCTCATTAGAGTGTGGCACCAGGTGTCTTTAATACTGAACCTTTTCACAATATTCAAATTTTCTGAGATACTGATTTGGGGGTTTTCAATAGTTGTCAGTTATAATCATCAAAATTGAAAGGTATGAACACTTGAAATATATCAGTCTGTGTGGAATGACTGTATACATTATGCAAGTTTCACTTTTTGAATGGAATTTCTGAAATAAATCAACTTTTTTATGATATTCTAATTATATGACCAGCACCTGTATTCTACAATGCCGAAGACTGGTCAAAATGGGCAATTTGTTAGTTCAGTACCTTTTTGACTAGAAAATATGTATAAAATCGTATTATACGTGCTTTTGTTACTTCAGGATAAGACTGTTGCCTCAGGCTGCCCATTTGGACATTTCGACTTGCTCTGTATGAATTGGACCTGCTTACATTCTTATAAATACAGCACAAGACGCATTATTTCCTAAATTTTCTAAACAAACAGCTAGAAGCAGGAATTTCTCCTAATAGAGTTAAACTTATGGAATGACCTTTTGAACTACGAGAGAGATGCAGACTCAGTATCATCCTTTGTAAGTTTGGCCCAGGGGCGGAAAAAGGAATCGCAACCACCCTTTCTGTCTCTGCGTGGAGGGCTCCCATTTCTCCACTGGGATACCCTCCAATATGGGATACGTTCTCCAATTCTTTTACAGGGGCTGATTCACTGGCTCACTCGTGTGAGCCAATGCCCTTCTTAAGAGGATGCATCACGTTATACCAGGCTTTTTGCCATACTTTTGAGTCACAGAAAATATATTTATTCCTGTCTTTTTGCCCCCTGGGGCGTGTTTGATGGCAGAGAACTCACTGGGTTATGTTTGGCCTTGTCTCAGAAAGGGGGTGTCTCTTGGTGTCCATTTGGTGGCCGCAGGCTATTCTTGGCAAAATGGGCATATTTTTCTCCTACTTGATTGGCCATATCAAGGGTTATATGATGTGAACCCCCGCAAGCCACATCTCTGCTGCAGGGTGTCTTAATGCTCAGTGTCTTGTACCAATATGTTGTCTTATCTGGTATCATGATGGACTAAGAAATGCTTTCTCTAACTTCTTCTTCTAACACAGCACACAAGTATTAATTGACATGCTAGTCATGCATAACTTTTAATATAATGATGAATGTAGAACAACATAGAACCTGGTACTCGTAACTGCCAGCCCGCACAGCTACAATAGGACTGGCCATATCTCAGATTCTGGTTCCTCTCTAGGTTGCATCCTAGTTTCCAATGTTTCGAAGGAGTAAAAGCAGAATCAGAGAGACTCATAAGAAAACTCAACCAACATCGTCTGGAAAAACAATGTATCAATTGACTCAATCCGGTTAGCTCTAGTCAGTGCAACAATATCTGGAAGAACTTGAAAAGATAAAGAACTGCTTTGTAGTGAAGTTACTGTGCAATTTCCAGTAGCTTAATTACAGCTGGTTCACTTCACTGAAAGATACTGTTTAATTTTCAGTAACTCACTGGCAGCTAATACAAGTGGGGTTTTGGCAAAGACAGTAATTAGCAGTAGATAATTTGTCACACTCACCAACCAGAAGTTGTTGATGAAAGTGAATAATACATTGACTATCTATGAATTAACTGTTGTATAGCTCTTTTAGTATCACATGCTTTCAGGTCAGCTTTCAACAAGGTTTGAGTGTTTTTCTGAAAATAATACAACAAAGGACATTGACTGGAATGACATTGCCTCTCATGAAACAACACAAAAGAGCCAGCTGAATGGTATCCCTCTAATATGCCATGCAAGAAATATTCTGAAAAGTGGCTGTTGGTGCTACAGTATGCTGCCAATTGACAAGTACCGTTGCGTGTCATCAACAGAAGAGTCATTGAAGGTCAGTTACATCTATTTTTAGAGGAAAGAGGTTGCCTGTTTACTGGAAACATTCAAATGACAATTTAACATTAAATCCAGAATTTCTGTAAAAAATAAAATAATCCTTAGAATGTTTCAGTGACAATTAATCATTAAGTTAAGCACACAAAAATCTTTTTACCATGCAGCAGATTAGTGACACGTACCATTATAATAATGACAGAAGAGTTGGTGTCAAAGGCAATGCTTAACTTGTCATGGCATAACCATCAAACACTTAAACTGCTTCAGTGTTTGTACATTGACATGGTTGGCATTAATATGCATACATAATTCACCCCCCCCCAGATATGTTAATAGAACTCACCAGTACATTGCCCCCAGATTTCCTGTGACATTCTAAACTCCATTGCAGGCAATGAAACATATTTATGGGCCAAATAGCAAGGACATGTCGCTTTACTGTATTTTTTATGTGACATGAACACTAAGAGTTTTGATGTTTTCATTTGATGGTCAAAAAATAATCCCTAAAAAGAAGCACTTAACCTAGTTATCAATTTAGTCCTGCTATACCCTGTAAATAGCCAAGTTACTACTATTCATAGAATTGTGTATTTACTCATGTTATTGTTGTTCATACCGACTATATGTACAAATAGAAGAGGGCAGGACATTTATAAGTATAAAGTATAGTGTATGTTACAAGTGGAATATATTGACGTGCAATGAAGGCAAATACAGTAAAAATACCAATTGTAATTTGCAAATAGGGGAGGGCAGAAAATGTACAAGAATAAGGTAGAATGTACGTACAAGTGGAAAATGAATAGTTGTGCGATGAGGTTAATGCAAGTGCAAGTGACGAATATGAATGAGCAATCGAGCATATTGGAGGTGAAAGGTAGGATATGCAAAATAAATGCAGAGATAGCAGAAATTAGGTTCCTGAGGTAGAAATTAGCATGTAAAAAATGTAAAATGCAAGTACAAAGGCAATTCTAAATGTGCAATGCAGGCAAATTGAATGGACAATGTACATGTAACAACTGAAGACTTCCTTATCAGACTTTGCAAATCAGTGTCAGAGTCCAGTAGTACAAGGAGAGTACTGCAACAAGGTCCCTGAGAGGCAGTACTTAGCCGTGGATGGTTGGGTTTGTTTAGTGAAGGGTCACAGAGTTTAGCAGGGTTACAGTAGATGGAAAACTGTTCCTGAGCCTGCTGGTGTGGGAACAAAGAGACCTTTACCACCTGCCTCATGGTAGGAGGGCAAACAGTTTGTGGAAATGGATGTGAAGGTTCTCTGATGATGCCGCCCTCACTACGTAATGACATCTAGTTTTCACGTAGAACTAATGATACAATGCTTGTTTTGGCACCATTTTCTCTTGCGAACATACTGAGACCTATATCAATACCCCTTAGCCTTCCTGTTTTGGAAAAAAACGAATGCATCCTATACTTTCAAATGATATAATTGTTGCCTTGTTCACTCCCATTTTAGCCCAGAGAGAGACTGCAGGAAAAATCTAAAATAAATAAGTTATTAGAAACATGTGTCTTGATACTAGGATCATGCTAGATAATCTGTATGTAGGACCCAGGTTCAAAAATAGCAAACTTATCCTTAAAAAAAAGAAAAACACACTGAAACTGGAGAAAGCCATCCACAAGCTCAATGATATTGGCACAGATTTTTCAATAGTTTCAGTACTTTCTGTCCTTATTGAGCTTTCCTCAAATTCGTATGAAATAACCATATGGTCTCTTTATGTAAAGGAGTCTCTTGGTATGGGGCTTCACTATAAGATGAGCTGATAGAGATATTCTAATCCTTTGACAGGTGTAATTACAAACTATAACACAGATATCTATCTATTGAACCACTACACACTCATGCACACAAACGTAAACACGCACATTTATATACAGAGAGAAAGACGTAATGAGGCACATTAAGAGAGACTGATTATGAGAATCAGATATGTTTTTCTATCTGTGGAGCTTCATTAAGCCAAAGCCTGAAAGATAAGACACAGTGCATGATGATAACAGAACCGAGAGGGAAGTGTTCGACACTACAATGAGATCTTGCCATGTTAGACAACACCAAAGGAGATGTTGGAATACCCATGCAGCAGAAACACACATACCGTCCACCATTAAAGGTATTTTTGGCAGTCGTTTGGAAACAACTGTCACAGAAAGAGGACAAGGCCAATTTAGAGACAGAGGGATGAAGGGATGCAGAGAGAGGCAGATGGAGAGAGTCGCAGAAGAAAGGATGGCCAGCTAAAAACAGGATTAGGCATGCGGCTGGACGGAGGGAGGAGTGCATGGATAATGAGGAAGAGAGGAGCAGCAATGCATGAGAATAGGATGAAAGGCTTAGTAGATTCGTGCAGAGCATTGAGTACCTCTATCTGTCATTAGGCTATACCTGCAGGCCTGAGACAGGAGGGGAAGGGAGCCGGAAGAAAAAAGAAAGATAATAGAAAAAAGAGAGAATGTGTGTGTGAAGGTTACAATTTCTGACTGTTCTGGATGTGAATGAGAATGCGTATGGGTTTGTGCCGTCTGGCTGTCTTAGTTTGAATGACCCGAATGCAGACACTGGGTCACTTGGTTTTTCTTTTGAATGAGATTGTGCGGATGTTAGGTTTTTGCTCATGGTTTATGGAGATATGACCCCTGCATGGCCTAGCAGAGATGTGGCATTTGAACTACTTGTGACAGTAAATTAATTAAGTCCAGTATCTTGTGGTGAAGTGGTTGAAAATCTGGTGGTTTCAGTTCCCAATGTACAGTTTCATTTCCGGTGTTACTTCTAGGGCAGGAGACTTTGGCCATGTCCCAAATAATCTCCACCCTCGGCCCCTAATTTGCGCATTCATGCAAGCCTCCCAAGTGTCCCAAAGCTAAAGGAGTGAAAATTATTGAGGGTTTATGGGCTAATTAAACCCTCCAGCAGCCCCATTAAACGAGTTTGAAATGATGCTGGCTTCAAGAGCAAAGTTGATTTCCAAAAGGCACCACGATTTTGAGTTTGCGCAACATAACTAAAGAAATGTGTGGGCATTTCTTTATTATAGGATGGACAATATGGACAGTCACAATTTTTTGGGGGGGATATTTAGTTGGTGTCACTTTAATAACACATACGTGTGGGTGATTGTGTGTAAATGCAGACATTGAAATGACGCTGGAATAGCAGACACTGGAATTGGCTTGTATATGCAAAGGCTATGAACCGATGGCTTCAGAAAACATGGGCCTAGGTTGTAATGACTTTCTTCCTCAGGGATTCATGCACAACCACTGCTCATGGAAAACAGTCCTAAACTGCCCTATAGCTGCACAAAGGGTTCAATATGTCAAGAGCATTTCAGATCATTACGGTAGCAGTATGAAAACTCAAAGCAGGTTTTCCTAGCTCTGTGGAGACGTAGAGACTAGAGGGACTTCAAGAGATGTCAAACCCTGTGACCAGGTTAGGAGCCTCAGGTTCTTATATTTTAAAGTGGGGTATAGAGGAAGCTTGTTCAGCAATGCTTTGTACTGTTGCTGTATATTTTCGGTGAAAATCACTGTGTACTTTAAACCCTGGCCTGATAAAGGGTACACTACACTATCTACTTCTCTTTCCTTACTGTCGGATAACGGGGGGAAAAAACAATATTCCTCATGTTGTTGTTGCTGTAGCCAAGATTGTATTACTGTCTTGAAATATAACCCAAGCTTATAATAAAATGATAATCCATGTCATACCTACCATGAGTAACATTTCATAAAGCATCTTGGCACAATACTGTTGCCATGGTCATTCACACCTTTCTGTTAGTCACAGTGACACACATGTACATCCTTTTCAGATAGGAATTCCGGAATGGTTTTGGTATTAATCCGAAAATAATTCAAGAATGCTTTTATGTTCACTGCTTATGCCAGTGTTTGCAGCATACACATTTTATATAGAAATTGGTCAAGATTGGACATTTACTACCATTCATCCAGAGTTTGTGACTTGGTCGGCAAATGTGTTGGCTTGATCTTGACAAAATTATTGGATGTAAATAGGAACTAAGCTAACTCGCAAGATATGCAAGAATTATGAACACTGATCGTTTTTTTTTACGTGCAGAAATATTTAACGTCACGTTTAATGAGCTTTGATGAATGTATGGTCATGGCTAAAGAAGCAGTGGCTCAACTAGTAAATATTCTACACGTAATTATTTAAGCACTGCTTAATAACTAAATGTATAGTCTTAATAACTAATAGTATTGGTTAATTCAAGCTAATAGAATAGCTTGAATGAACCATGTAAACGTTATTATAATAGAGTATAGTTGTGTGTTAACTTTTGTATTTAGTTATGGTTATTTTCCTGGAGTTGTGCCAGAGCATGGACAACAGACCTGTGACAGCCTCATAGTTTGGGATCATTCGTTGGCTAAATAATTGCATCATGTAGGATAATTAATTAAGAAATACTTCTGGACTTAAATGAAGCATGTATTATTAATCAGCTTGCTGTTAATTCGTTTTTTAAAAGCAATCAAGAGAAGAAATTTGTACTGAAGTAGCTGTCATCATAAGCTCCATAAAAGCTTGCCTCTTTGTATTATTTTACCAGTCATTTCTTTCATACGGGATTTTTTCATTTACTTTAAATAAGGTCTTTGTTTTGGTCAGGCTTATACATCCTCACCATGTTTGACAGCTGTGTAAATATCTCTTTAGACAAGGTGACTTTAAATCGTTGCCTGTATTCATTTTGTAGAGTAAATTAATACAAATATGTTGACAAACTTCACCCTGTCCTGATGAGATTTACATGAGTACCAAAATGTAAGAGCATAGTTAATCCAAACAAAACACATGTTCACCAAGATAATATATGTTGCATATGTTTTTTTCAGCGTAGATGGTGAGCAATGCTACAATATACCGTATATCCTGTATCTTCTGCTTATCACAGTATCTAGAGTGACTTATATTTATTAATGATTGCATACATTATTATTTTGCACACCTATGATAAGTGACATGGGATATTTGTTTTAATCAGTGTCAGGACACCGAAATGCCACACCCGACATAGGGCAATGTCCCCTTCGATGCCCTCTCACATTGGGATTTGTTCATTTGATCAGCGGGCTACTTATATTTCAATCCTAAATTTGGAGCACCTGGACTGCCTTTCCCTTAAGCCAACCAGAATCATCTCTGCTTTGCTTCACAGGTAACCCAGTAGTGTTACGCTGCTGGCATATTAAAATAAACATAACTTTCTTTTCATATGTGCAACTAATACCATACTGCTGATGTTGCTGGCTAGGCAATATTAAGTGGTTATGGAAGTTACAGCCTAGACTTTAAGTTAAGAATGACTGATTGAACGTACCGAATCCATTCGCCTCCACTCAACTCTCGGCGAGTTGACACACATCATAAATCTAGGCGCCCTGCAATACTCTCTGTCGAAGTCAAAGTGCCCAGTCTGGTTCCAGCGGTACTTTAAGAAAGAGGAGAATAAAAGTGGATGGACATTTTCTGCTCTAACTTTCCTTTTCCAGAGGCCTTGCTAATCTCCCAGCTTGCTCTAGTGGCCCAGTGGGGGTCCTCAACACTGCACAGTGGTTGTGAGGAGGATGCCTGTTGCTGAGCGACTCAAGTGTGTGTGTGTGTGAATTGACCGTAGAGTGTCTGGATCAAATTAAAGCCACACAGAAAGGATTAATGAAGAGTTCAGATGGACCGCTAGGCAACACATTCGTATATACATCTTCCAGCAAGGGGGAAACAGGTTTTTAATTAATTTAGTAAAGGGCAGTCTTTTCCAGTGATGTCTCTCAGTAAATTAATTCACCGTTGGTCATGGCCAGCATGTACAACACCTCAGAGAGACCGTATCAGCCATACCATCTCTTACTGGAGTGCAATATACAACTGGCAACTGCATGCAACTCATGAGTAGTGTTGAGAGTTTTATTCACTCAAACATGTCCTGGAAGCAGACCTGCCTTGAAGGCTTAAATTGTGATTGGTTGACTC
Source organism: Esox niger (assembly GCA_016801105.1). NCBI lineage: Eukaryota > Metazoa > Chordata > Actinopteri > Esociformes > Esocidae > Esox > Esox niger. The sequence continues at coordinate 17,181 of JACXGJ010003264.1, read as the reverse complement.
AATGAAACTAACATTCCAACTCTGAAATCACTCAATTTAAGTTTAATTCTAAAATGATTAGGGTTGTGACAATCAATTTCTGCCTTCAGGGAAGATCTGCATCCAAATCATGTTTGAGCTACTGAAACTCCAACATATACCTCAAGCCAATGAGAGATATTTTCTCAATCATTTTGGTTAATTAATGAGAGTCAAAATGAGTTAATGAGACTATATTTTTTCAAAACAATAAGTTAAAATCTCTGAACAATTAGAATTCTTGCTCACACCAGATTAAAATTTTTCATTCATTCATGCAAATTGCACATGTTTTGGCACATGTGTGCAAAAGAGTAAGTACAATTGTATAACATTGTCACAATACATAGAAATGTGCTCATAAGTTGGCATTCCTTGGCAGAAAATGTGAAATGTTGCCACTGATTTTGAAAATGTGACTGATTTTATTTAAGGATATTAAACAAATTAAGCAATATCACATAGTTGTTTGGCTCCTTTTTAAATAACAGAAATCACCCAAATGGCCCTGATCAAAAGTTTGGCCTTGTTACATACGCACAAGGTGACACACACAGGTGAAAGTGGCAATTTAAGGTGAATTTTCCTCACCTGTGGCTTTTTAAATTGCATTTAGTGTCTGTGTATAAATAATAAATGAGTTTGTTAGATCTCATGTGAATGCACTGAGCAGGCTAGATACGTATCCATGGTGAGCAGAAAATAACTACCAAAAGACATGCATAACAAGGTAATGGAACTATATAAAGATGAAAAAGAATATAAAAAGATATCCAAAGCCTTGCAAATGCCAGTCAGTACTGTTCAATCACTAATTAAGAAGTGGAAAATTCTCTTGATACCAAGCCATGGTCAGGTAGACCAAAACTGCCATAAGAATTGTTCAGGATAAAAAGAAAAGCCCACAGGAGTGAGAGAAAGTAGGCTTGAGAAACTTAACACAACACAGATGTACTGACTAACTCTGAGCATAGGTGTATAGACAGGACGTGTTGCCTGATACTGATGGGCCCCACACGTCCTGTCAATGCCTCGTGCTAGGAGTTGCCCATGTGACTGTCACAGGGTTGAGGGATAGGACCATTGACCATATGCTGTAACATCCCATACAAGGGTCATATAGGCCTTTCTTATTGGAGGGTATTTGGCTGGGTTTGACCCTTGGCCGCCTCCCTTGCATTCAGTATAAGTACTGTAGAACTTCCTGTATTCTTTGGAGAGAGAGAGAGTGGGAACTATGAATTGTTAACATCAACATCGCTGAATAAAGACTCTCCCCTGACTTTCTGGTTGCATAACTTTTGTTCTTGGACATCACCGGAACAGGAAGCTAACAGGAGAAATACAGGCTGCTCTGGAAAAAGACGGTGTGGTTGTTTCAAGGACCACAAAACAACGATACATGAACAAAAATGAGCTGCTTTGTCAAGTTACCATAAACAAGCCTTTACTGCACCAATGCCATAAAAAAGCCTGGTTACAATATGCCAGACAACATGTTGACATACCTCACAGCTTCTGGCACACTGTAATTTGGAGTAACATGATCAAAAAAGAGCTTTATGGTCACAACCATAAGCACTATGTTTGGAGAGGGGTCAACAAGGCCTATATTGAACAGAATACCATCCTCACTGTGAAGCAGGGTGGTGGCTCACTAGTGTTTTCTTTACGGGGGGAGCTCTAAAGGCATTTGGAATCTTGTGAAAATTGATGGCAAGATGAATACAGCATGTTATCACAAAATACTGGCAGACAATTGGCACTCTTCTGCATGAAAGCTGCGCATAGGACGCTCTAGGATTTTCCAGCACAACAGTGACCCTAAGCACAAGGCCAAGTTGACACTCCAGTAAATATCAGTTCATCTGTGTAAGAAGTTGTGGAAATACAATCTCAGTTTGAAAAAACAACCAATTCAAAAACAACCAATGAGAAACAAGTGTTACACAGCCAACTCATTCACTTTGTGAGATCAGTTTTTAACATGGGATGCCAGTGGCTTTGCTTTCAAAGTTTTCCTCTTACAAAATTGAATGTCACAACTAAACAGAAAGTAAATGACCACAAAAGAACAGGTGGATATTGGAATTATTCATCTGTGAGGCACAGAAACTTCAGAAGAGTCATTTCAGTTGCATTGTCGTTTTTCAATGAAGCATTCATCTGGTAATGTGATGCTGCAGAGTATCATTTTATTATAAAAAAATGTTTGAAAAAAGGAAAAATAAACAAAAAACTATGCAAAGAACCTTTAGGAGGTTAACGATATTCACAGATAGAAAACCTTCTCAAACAGCATACCTCTACATACATTACTTTCAACATCATAATGGCAGTATAAAATCCTCCTTAAGACCTCCACCCGTCTGCTGAAATAGCAGAAGAGCCTGCCTTTCCCTTCTATGGACTAACCCAAGGGGTAGCTCACACACAGGGTAGGTTCCAATTAACCAATCCTCAGAATATACGGTTCAAACAATTACTCTTAAGTATAAGTAAGTATTACGCAATTTATATCGAAGAATCATATACATGTATATCATTCACATAATTGATTACATGATTAACTGGCTTGACATGGTGACATGATGCACAACAATCCCTATGGCTGAAAAGGAAGTGTAGAAAGGAAGTGTAGAAAGGAAGTGTGGGATGCACGTTTTTGTTTGTTATGCCGCTATACTTTAGCTTGGGCATTCATTTACCTTCAAACAATGTCAATAACTCGGTAAGTAACAATGAACGTATGCTAAGTGAATGTGCATAGACTTTGATAAACGGAGTTAGCATGGTTTGCACAGACGATGTGTAATGCTACATAATACTGCTACAAGAACATAGTTATTTAAACTGTGCGAGATGGTGCTAAAACCATAAAATGCAACAGGTATATCTACTGAAAACATTAGCAAAAACTATGTGGTTGAATGTATGATTGTTTGTGTATGGGTACATGCTGGTTGTGCATCAAAGGGACACAAACACTGTGCAAAGTCGGCAAACAGCCACTTCATCACAGTTCAATTACTGACAGAGCATGAATATAATTACATGGTCAAATATGAGTCTAGCGACGTTCTTTTTAATACCTCTCAGATGTAGCCCTACAGTACAGAGGTTGTAAAATTAATATTGGATTTTTCTGGTCGGTAAAACCAGGATTTCACATACACAAAAACAAATACACACACGCACACTCTGAACACTGATACTTGCACATCATCTTCATTTGGACCATTAAGTGGTGATAAAAATGATCTGCAAGTCAGGAAAGAGGTTCTAGGGTTGAATGGAACACTAAAACTATTGGTCTCAAACGCATATTTGTATCTGCTCACAAAGAAGCAACTCCATTTCATCACCAATCAGCCCCTAATCTTCACAATGCTCAACGAGATGCCTGCAGACACAGACTGCAAGTCATAGTTGCCATTAACGCAGTTCTTCTTGAACCATCCGGCTGCTAGTCAGTTGTATGTTATCTCTGTCCCAGCACTCGACAAGTACCTTTTATTAGTTGTTTGAAAGTTGACTTGAATATAGTTCTCTATAAGTTCCAGTGCCTGATATATTTTGCTCACTCAGTACTGTACTACCGCAGCTCACCAGAATATCAATAACTGACCAAATTGTAATTCCAGTTTCTATGTCTTGCATTGGATGTTTTGTCAAGAGCCTCCTCCGCCTTTCTCAACTGGTCTTATATTACCAGGCTATTTCAAGGACATCCTGGGGGGATTTTTTTTCACAACTTTCTAATAATCACAATCCCACGATGAAGTTAAACTTTTCAGGCCAACCCCCTGGATCCTTCATCTACAGGATCAGTCCAATCATTTGCCATCCTGGATCCATCATGTGAATCCCTCGGCCTCATCGGCCTTTCTGAAGTCTTGTTTCTGAATCCTTCCTTCTTCAATATAAATGCTAAACCCATTACATTTTTGTCCTTTAACTTGTGAACACATGGATTTTGAGTGTGCGTTTGTGTGCTTTTGTGTGGTGTGCCGAATGGGTGTGTAAATAGCTATCTGCTATTCTCAGCATCCAACACCAAAGCAACATTTTTTCTCCTGCCTGTGCATGTGGGGACATTAATATTCATGTTCCTCTGTGTGTGTGCGTGCGTGCGTGTGTGTTAGATGTATGACATGCACAGGCTCTAACCACCAGTCTTCATTAACGTTATCGCGCCTTTTCACCGGTCAAGCCTTCTCTCCTCTTATTTTCCTCCTGTAACGCCCTCGCTCTCTCCTCTCCTCCCCCAAGTTCCAAAGAGGACTCGGTAACAAATTGCTGTAATAAAAGAGATTATAAAAGAGTGCTTCACATTTGGAATATGTGCACTGGGCTATTACCCTGAAAAGAATCTGTTATTCTCACTCTCAATCTTTTTTCCCGTCTTCTCTCCATGGGTTGTGCTGTTTATGGATATGAATGTTGACGACTGTCGGGATATGGTGTATGAGATTGCCACAGGAGGCACAGAGGAAAGGAGGGGAGAGAGGATGGTGGTAAGAAGGCAGAGGGAAGTGGAAGAGAGAAAGAGAGTAGAGATTTGAAAACAAATGTAATAACCAGCCTGCAGAATAGAACCAGTTTCCTAGGTTTAGAATTGCTCACCTCACTTAAGAGACGGAGCGGGGTAAAGAGAGAGAGAAAGCGAGCAAATAAAATAGATACCGTATATTAAAGACGTTGAGAAAAATTGAAATGTGTCACATCAATTTCAGTTGGGTCCGTTATCAAGCCATTGGAAACAGACACACTATAAAATGCAACACATTTGAAAGAGTGCAAGGCGGAGGGAGAGCGATGGTGCTTCTCTTTTTACACCTGCATTAAAAAATTAGAAAACATTTCTGGAACAATAAAAACTAACTTTACTGATATCTCGATTATCAAATGAATAAATGATCAATGAATCACACAATTCTATCAGCTGGTTATACAAAGACACACAAAATTCTTTATTATTATTATGGTTCTTTGTGTTGTAACCACTATGCAAAACCTTTTTGAAAGCAAAGAATACTGAACCATGCTAAATAGATTCTGATTGAAGCCTGTATATGTATAAATTATAATATATATATATATACAGTATATCCTTTGATTCTATTAAGAACTACTGCAAAAAACGTATTGGCTATGTCAAACATGTGTATATGCTGTATACAGTAGAACAGTTACCATCAATTTCTGAGCACTGAATATCATCAAGGCATGTAAATCAAATCTCACCAAGACATTCTCCCTAAACCAAAAGATAATTGTTAGCACATGCGCTGTGAAGAGTTCAATCCCTTTGTGTGAATAAATCCATGATAATTAGAAAATTGAATACAGTCTCAATAATGTTTCTGACAGAAACATATTATTTGAAGGCTGTGCTGCCATTAATTTATGCGTATTGCCTTTGTCTAACAAGTCACCTATCATTCTGGCAATTTCTTTTTCTGGGGTCAATGAACAGAGTCCCATTCCTTTTGCCAAGTAGCTCTGCCTACACCAGAGTGTTGGGGTCGAGTGTTAGCTAGTTGATGGTTAGAGAGGTGAGCCAAAAGACGCCACTACATTTGTGCCAAAAGCAAGTCCAACCATTTCTGCTGTTTCTAGGAAATGCGAGAATGAAAAACATGGCATTTGTAATTCTCTTTGCAGTTACCAGCCCAAGCTGTTTTATGGAAATACTCCAAAGCACAAGGAAGGGCTTGATTGCAGCTATGCCATCAAATATCGTATCCTAGGTGTCTGTACATCTGTCAATGACATTTCTGTTTATTATCTGATTAAAAATAATCAATTATGTACTTCGGTCAATTTCATTTAATTTAAACCTATTTTTGGAGAGAATGTGAGGAATTGGAAGAAATGCAAGGGTGCCAATATAGGCCACGACTGTGGGTTTTATGTTTTCTTTACGGATATCTGACAATCATGTAATGTCACCACATCTGTCAGCGCTCCTGCCAGCGCTCCTGCAAATGGTATCAGAAGGATTGCTGGGCCAGTGGGCTCTGGAGCGCCGAACAGCACCTGTTTGAGTGTTTGATTTGAGCCGAAGCTAGCCATGAATCTCTGGCCATGAATCACTGGCCCAGAATCTGCATTGATGAAGTTTGAACATTCATATCATGTGATTATCCTTTTTTCCAGTTAACCCAATGCTGCCTATAAATCTGTCCTACACACAGTAGTACAAGTCGAGGTCAGGGTGTGCCATTTCAACATTCAGCTCCCACACAAAATCCACCACACCAGAAAGCCATAGGCACCTTCCCTTGTCCCGAAACAGGTCTTGGAATTCTTACAAGGATTAAGGAGCACGCACCATTCTGGTCTGTGTGTATCCTGCGCTTCTGCCTTTTTCCTGAGGTCGCAGAATTCTTAGCAAAATATAGGACCCTAGTTTGTTAAGTGTGCATTTCGAAATATTAACACATATGCCCAATTTTTTAAAGGGATTTATATCAATGATTACCATGTCAGAAAAACGTTTAAGCTTCAAAACAATCCTCGCCTCTTTTCAATAACAGCTGTCCAGTCCCATCCACACATCAGTTGGCGTAGTCAAGATTGACGATAAAGGGTTTGGCTCATGAGCCACCTTGGAGATAAATCTTAACCACTTCAACCACTTCCACCTACATGCAACCTACATACCCGTTTTAAATTGGCTGCATTAATGGCATTCATTATGCAAACCAGACCCATTTTAACCATGCATACATTCTCTCCAAGTAAGGTGTTAGTCAATAATATGTATGCCCATAATGAAATGAGATATTAGATAATGCAGGTGATGCTCATATTTATAATAAATGCTGTTGGAATAAGGTTTTTCTGTGTAATATTACTAAAGCCAAACACATTAGAATTATTTACACTCCAGTCATGTGGAGAACATTTGTGGAGTGTATGCAATGCAATTTATTCAACATGAATGAGATGCATGTAACTGCTAAAGAAATTAGCTTGAAACTGCAAGCCAAAAATGTTTGTGTGTAGAGCTACATCATCACATGATTAGGGACATTTCATCCTGGGGGACTTCGGTTGTCACGTTGGAGAGGTTTCTTGGTCATTAGTTTCACACATATTTGCTGCCTGCTTTGGCCTAGTAATTTTAGAATTTCATTTTTTAATGGTTTGTTTTTTTCCCTGTGCAGATTGCTACCTACTCTAGCTAACTTTATGCAACACAAAGGATAAAGATGGATTCTTTTTCAGAAATTAGCATACATGGTGATATTGAACCCTTCAAGTTTGAACCGGAGTAGGCTAATGAAGATTATGAGACAGTTGGATCTGGCAAGTAAGCAGATCTTTTCCTACCGATATCCCATTGAAACACGTTGAATACGGATTGAAGAAGGTATTTATTGATTATATTTCCACACCAACAGTTTTATCTTGACAAAGATGGCAAATAAGTAATTTACTGCTTCTTTTAAGATCTGTGGCTAGCAATCATTATGTAAAACACATAGCTACTCTTTTTAGATATGTCTGTAATTAAAACTGTAAGTTTACTACAACAGTTGTTTTTAACCGTACTTGACAGGGATCTGGTCTGCCTACCTGATCTGTCTGTCTTTAAACTGCATAAACAAACAATAATTTAGTTACTTAAATATTACTGTGGCTTTTCAACACTGAGTAGAACAAACAATGGTGTTGTTCTTAGAACTAATGACCAGATTTACTGGAAAATACTGTGTATTGCCCCCTTTAGCACTAATGACAGCGTGCAGTCTTTTCTTATAGTTGTCTATGAGACCCTGAATTCTTGCGGGTGGTATAGCTGCCCATTCATTTTGGCAAAATGCCTCCAGGTCATGCAAAGTTTTTGGCAGTCTTGCATGAACCGCACGTTTGAGATCTCCCCAGAGTGGCTCAATGGTCTGGAGACTTTGATGGCGACTCCAGAACCTTCACCTTTGTCTGCTGTAACCACTGGAGGTTCAACTTGACCTTGTGCTTAGGGCCATTCTCGTGCTGGAAAGTCCAAGAGCGTCCTATGAGCAGCTTTCATGCAGAAGAATGCATATTGTCTGTCAATATTTTTTGATAACATGCCGCATTCATCTTGCCATCAATTGTCACAAGATTCCCCATGCCTTTAGAGCCCCCCCCCCAACACATCAGTGAGCCACCATTGTGCTTCACAGTGGGGATGTTTTTTTGTTCACTATCGGCCTTGTTGACCCCTCTCCAAACATAGCGCTTATGGTTGTGACCATAAAGCTCTATTTTGGTCTCGTCGCTCCAAATTACAGTGTGCCTGAAGCTGTGAGGCGTGTCAAGGCATATTGTAGCTGAGCTTTTTTGTGGCATTGGCACAGTAAAGGCTGCTTTCTGGAAACTCAACCATGCAACTCATTTTTGTTGAAGTATCATCATATTTTGCTCCTTTAATTGCCATTTTCACCTGCGTATGTCACCTTGTTTGTCTATAACAAGGCCAAACAGTCAAGGGTCAACTTTTGATCAGGGTCATTGGGATGATTTCTGTTATCATTTTGATTTCGGAGCCAAACAAATATGTGATAATTAATGGCTTCATATCATCACAATCCTTGTTTTTTTTTCGTGATATTTTCAAAATCAATGCCAACATTTTACAATTTCTGCCAGGGTATGCAAACTTAGGGGCACAGCTTTAAATAATGAATTGAATCTTGCTTATTCTTTAAACATTTTACATGTCAATGCTCAGTCCTACTGCAAAATGTTGAACCACTATATCAATAAGAATTACCTGTATGTATTTTCATTTTGATACCATTAAACTATGAAAGTCATAATAAATGGGATAGGTCGACATGTTATTTCATTTCTTCAGGCTATTTGGCAAACTATATATGAACATTTAAATTGGATAGATTCAAACTGAAAAGTCTAAATGAAAAATGCTGAACATTAAGCTAAATTATTGGACCCAAGAAAAATGATAGCTCTTGCACATATATGTACTGATCTAAAGAGACATGTTAAATGGGAGATGTATGTTTCTTTTTTAATTACATAATTGAGGCACTCTTATTATTATTTGAGTTATTTGAATTACTTTGTGTATCAGCATTTTTCTTGAGATGATTTTCCTGCAACACTGTCCATATTTCTTGACAAAGGCGTTTTTAAAGAGCTGTCTATCAAGGCAAGCTCATGGATCTAAGCTCCCTGCTCACTCAGCCGGTTTTTGTAGACTGGTGATTTTTTTTCATGTTTTACTTTTGGAATTTGTGTGAAGAAAAATTGATTCCAAGTTGTATTTTAGGCATTCAATAACCTATTATACACAGATATCAAATCAATCCCAATTATGCTCTACTTATGTATATTGTAATATATAATGTATACTGTATACAAGGAAAATCTACATTTGTGACTTTCAAACCATGATACACCAAATTTACATTCACTTTCACTACAAAATCATTTCTAAAAGCCTAGGCACTTATAGGTCATAATATACTTTGGCCTTCATTTTCCTTTAAAGATGTCAGGTCAACCCAACAGGAAAGAGAAAACAAGTGTTTGACCATTCCAACAACCCAATCTATTGGGTTATTCACATATAGTAAATGATCTGACTGGGTCACAATAAACCCCATTGTTCACTTTTCAACAAGCGCTGGGTTACCGACTAACCAAAATCGGAATGTTGTTACTAGCCCAGTATTGACTGATTGATTGATTTTTTGGGTGCACACACCCACACACTCACATTAAACATTTTGTGGGGGCTTTAGATAGACAACTGTCAATAAACTGATGAAGTTTGACTCTGCAAACCCTTTCATCATCGGATCCAAGACCCTAACTCGTTAAATAAATTACTGAACGAGAGAGAAAATTAATGGAGGAAGACAGACAGAGGAAGGAATGGAGGTAGAGATGAAGAGAGAAATTGAGGAACAGAGGAAAAGGTAGAATCAGAGTGGAGTAAAGAGTTGAAAAGAGGAGAGGGGAAAACATGGGTAATAAGACAAATTGAGAGACACAGATACAGTGTCCAACGTTTCTCTTCATTCTATTATGCAGCAAGTGAGAATTCTGTCCTCAAAGCTGATGTGTTAGAAGCAGTAAAAATGGGCAAGCGTAAAGATCTGAGTGACTTTGACAAATGCCAAATTGTGATGGCTAGATGACTGGGTCAAAGCATCTCCGATACTGCAGGCCTTGTTCTTGGTCTGTTCTGGTCAGTACCACTCAAAAGTGATCCACGGAAGGAAAAATGCTGAACTGGTGACAAGGTCATAGGTGGTCAAGGCTCATTGAGCCAAGTGGTGAGCTGGGATCGGACCACAAGGCTGGCCAGTGTGGTCCGATCCAACAGACGAGCTACTGTCCACTGCTGAAACAGTCTACAATGGGTACATGAGCATCAGAACGGGACCACGGAGCAATGGAAGAAATTGGCTTGGTCTGATGAAACACGTCATCATGTGGTTGGCCAGGTGTGTGTGTTGCTAACCTGGAGAACATATGGCAGCAGGATGCACTGAAGGAACCGAAAAATTTCTTGTTGTATTATAGACACGTACACCTACGTATGTATTTAATTTGTGACCTAAAAAGTCTGTCATTGGAATGTTGATGGATGACAGATGTTTCTGTTAGCAGCAAATGCAGAGACAAAAGTGTTGCTTTTAATTGCCTAGCTTGTGTGATCCTTGAGATAACACCCCTGTGTCACAGGAAGAACGCAAGGATTGATAAGGGGTATTTTCTGCATTGCTGGTTTTGTTTCCCTTAGGTCAGTTTACCAACTCCCACTGCTTGAGTTTTTGGATATAACCAGAGTGAGGTTTTGAAATCAGCTCTCTTGCGATTACCTTTCCTCCTGTCTGCATCTTCAACCTTTCCATCTTTGATACGCATACTGTAATTGTAATACTCTTTTTATATACTAAATACATTTGTTACATTAATTCATTGACGGGTCCAAATCCAGTCCCATAAGCACTATGGGAAGAAGGCAAGCCCAGCGGAGGCAGTGTGATGCTTTGAACAATGTTCTGCTCTGAAATCTTGGGTCCTGCCATTCAAGTGGATGTTACTTTGACACATACCACCTACCTAAGCATTGTTGCAGACTATGTGCACTCTTTCATGGCAACGGTTTTCCCTGATGGCATTGACCTCTTTCAGCAGGATAATGCACCCTACCATAAAGCAAAACATTTTCAGGAATGGTTTGAAGAACACAACAATGAGTTCAAAGTGTTGACTTGGCCTCCAAAATCCCCAGATCTCAATCCAATCGAGCAGCTGTGGGATGTGCTGGACCAACAAGTCTGATTCATGGAGGTCCCACCTCACAACTTACAGGACTTAAAGGATCTGCTGCTTACATCTTGGTGCCAGATACCACAGCACGCCTTCAGAGGTCTAGTGGAGTTCATGCCTCTATGGGTCAGGCCTGTTTTGCAGTTTTGGTGGCAAAAGGGGGTCCTACACAATATTAGGCAGGTGGTCATAATGTTATGGCTGATCGGTGTACATCTGCAAACACTATGTATATCCACACCCTGTAACAAACTGCAAGGGTGTGGATAAACATGATTTAATGTATGTATGTGTGTTATTGTTTTCCTGTGTATGTTTAATTGCACCCTCTTACAAACGATGGCCTTACAATGGTTAATGGCCTTTTAATTTGGTGTTCCCACACGCAACAAGCTTGAGGCGTAGAGATGGAAGTACTGTTGATGTTGTTTCTTTTTTATTGCTAGACTACATTGATTATTTCTCACAGCTACAACAATGCTAAATGATCACTCAACTGACCTCAGAGTGCTCTTGACAAAGTAGTTAGTTTGCAAACTACAGTATTTCCGGATCGTACATTGATCTGTTTCTATGCTTGATGTCCATCAGTCCATCTCACCTCCAGTCTGTCTGTCCCCGATACAGAAATATTGTTCTCTACCATCACTTTTACAAAGGCAACATGAGCCTCTGAAGATTCTGATCCATCACGTTGTCAGGGATGGCTTCTGTTTCCACCTGAAAAAAAAACCTGATGTTGTAACCCTGCAGGCATTTCTTTTACACCGGCTGTGTTATGTATACAGTTTGCCAGGGTTTCACAACACCTTATTGCTCATTTATAGACTCTGGCTGGTGATGCTGTGATTCTGAGGGTTGGTTAGTGAAAACACTGAGGTAGAAGTGATGTCATATGTTCTCCTTGTCATACCCAGAATCCCCTGTAATTATCTCTACAACCGGCCTAATGACTCACTCCTGTTTAAACTGGGAATAAAGAACATTTTATTGGCTGGAAACTGAAGGTATGTGATTGGATGGGAGTGGGGATGATATCATTGGCTTGATTACTTGCTGCTCATGAGTAATTTGAAAGAGAACTGATGCCCTTGGTGGAGTACACCTCTTTCTCTCAATCTCTATCTTTTTGTGTATTTTCACTTATTTTTACCAACATTTATCCATGTTACATTTTATTTGCTTCTCTATGGCCTTTCTCTATATTATTCCTCTATATTATTCAACTGTATTCTGTGTGTACTCTAGTTTTCTTTCCTTCCCTCTATTTATAACAGCCTTTATATATTTTTTAATCCCTCATTCACCCATTTATTCATTTCCTTTACCATTCTCCCTGACCATCTTCTTCCTCTCTCACTCTAAAATTAATTTGTGTGTTTCTGTAAATGGTGACTCTTGTCACTCGTGAGTGTTGCTTGTAATTACTGAGAATAATTAGAAAAAGAAGACGCCATAATATCTCATTAACTGAAACATTTCAATTTACAAAGAACCCCTCGACACTACAAAACCAACTCTGATAAACAAATGCGTGTACTTGTGCGTATGTGTCTGTATATTTATGCCAACATTCAAAAGTTTGGGGTCCTATAGAAATGTCCTTGTTTTTTAAAGAAAAGCTCATTTAACAGATCATAATAATTGATCAGAAATACGGTATCAACATTATTATTGTTGGAAATTACTGTTGTAACTGCAAACGGCAGTATTTTAATGAAATATCTACATAGGCGTAAAGTGGCCCACAATAAGCAACCATCACGCCTGTGTTCCAATGGAACGCCGTGTTTGCTAGTCTATTCTTGTTCTGAGAAATGAAGGCTATTCCATGCAAGAAAGAAAAAGCCACATCTCAGACTGAACAATTAAAAGAAAATGTTAAGACGGGCAAAAGAACACAGACACTGGACAGGGGACAATTGGAAAAAAGTGTTATGGACAGACAAATCTAAGTTTGAGCTGCCCAGATCACAAAGAAGAACATCCGTCAGACGCAGACCAAATTAAAACGATACTGGAGGAGTGCTTGATGCCATTTGTCAAGCAGGCTATGTAATGGTATTGGTTAGCTTTGGTAGTGCTGAAGTCAGAGAATTATACAGGGTTAAAGAAATCTTGAAGGAGTCCATCACTCCATTTTGAAACGCCATGCCATACCCTGTGGACGGCGCTTAATTGGGACCAATTTCCTCCTTCAACAGGACAATGACCCAAAGTATAGGTCTAAAATATGTACAAATTATTTAGGGAAGAAGCAGTCAGCTGGTAGTCTGTCTATAATAGAGTGCCCAGCACAGTCACCAGATCTCAACCCTGTTGACGTTCCGTGGGAGGAGTTTGACCGTATGGTACGTAAGAAGTACCCATCAAGTGAATCCCATTCATTGGTGGTGCTCCAGAAAGCATGGAATGAAATCTCTTCAGAGTACCTCAACAAATTGGCAGTTAGAATGCCAAGGCTATTTTTGCTGCAAATGGAGGATTCTTTAATGGAAGCAGTTTGAAGGACGCAATTATTATTTTAACAAAAAATCTTTATTTTTAGCCTTGTCAATGATAATACAACGATCAGCCATAACATTATAACAACATTATGAACACCCACAGCGGGTGGGATATATAAGGCAGCAAGTGAACATTCTGTCCTCAAAGCTGATGTGTTAGAAGCAGTACAAATGGGCATAAGGATCTGATTGACTTTTCCATTGACCAAATTGTGATGGTTAGATGAATGGGTCAGCTCAGCTCCACAACTGCAGTCCTTGTAGGGTGTTCCCAGTCTGCAGTTGTCAGTACCTATCAAAAGTGATCCAAGGAAGGAAAAGGGGTGAACGGACAGGGTCAAGGGCAGCCAAAGCTCATTGATGCAAGTGGTCAGATCCAACAGGCGAGCTATTTGAGCTAGCTCAAACTGCTGAAAAGGATAATGCTGGTACTGATTGCAAGGTGTCAGTGCACTCCAGTTTGTTGCATATGGGGCTGCGTAGCCGCAGACCAGTCAGGGTGCCCATGCTGTCCTCTGTCCACTGCCGAAAGCGCCTACAATGGACAAGTGAGCATCAGTACTGGACCACGGAGCAATGGATGAATGTGCCCTGGTCTGATAGTTAATGTTTTCTTTTGCCTCACTTGGATGGCCACATGCGTGTGCAATGCCAACCTGACCTGGAGAACACATGGCACCAGGATGCACTATGGGGAGAAGGCAAGCCGGCGGAGGCAGTGAGATGATTTGGATATTGTTCTGCTGGGAAATCTTGGGTCCTGCCATTCATGTGGATGTTACTTTGACACATACCACCTACTTAATCATAGCTGCAGACCATGTGCACCCTATCATGGCAATGGTATTCCCTGATGGCATTGACCTCTTTCAGCAGGATAATGTGCCCAATCACAAAGCAAAAATGTTTCAGGAATGGTTTGAGGAACACAACAATGAGTTCAAAGTGTTGACCTGGCCTCCAAATTCCCCATATTGTAATCCAGTTGATAATCGGTGGGATGTGCTGGACAAACAGGTCCGATCCATGGAGGCCCCACCTCTCAACTTATAGGACTTAAAGGATCTGCTAGAAACATCTTGGTGCCAGATACCACAGCATGCATCCACAGGTCAGGGCTGTATTGGCGGCAAAAGGGGGACATACACAATATTATGCAGGTGGTCATAATGTTATGGCTGATCAGTGTATTTCCTATTCATTTGGCTATATTTCCTGTTCAAATTCATTTCATTTATGTTTTTATGAAAAACAAAGACATTTATAAGTGACCCCAAACGTTTTGGTCCATTTTGGTTAGGGTGGGACTAGATGGTGTGTTGATATTTTTGACATCATATTCTTCTTCATTGAGTGATTAGGCAATTTCATATGTGTGTGTTTGTCTCCTTAGAAGAAGGCTCTCATGATTTAGGGAACTGACCATCAATTCTTGTTCTCTCCACAATTACAGGCATGTTCATAAACAACACATGTATATAATTCAACATATTAAGAGTTGGTTTGGACAGACATTCTTTATGCTATCTTTTATAATGAAAATGCCAGTTCAACAATCAAATGCTAACATTTTATTATTCTTCACCTGCCCCAAAATGGCCGTGAAGCAGTGGTTCAATGCTTTGCAAACAAATCCTTGACAGAGTTCTAATATTTTGACCTATACAAAAGGTACTGATTGGAAAACCCTATTGGTGACATTTCAAGCTAGTTGTGGCGTAAGCTTATGGTGTGTTCTAAACTCCTTTACACAAGACGAAGAAGTAGAAAAAGTGACACTAATCTTTCTGACACCAGCCTCCATTCCTCTATCTCTCCCTCTCTGTGGTGGGGTGACAGACACTTTTTCCGCTCCTCAGAAAGCATGAGTCTCTTAAAAGGGCCCATGTTATCATGAATGATATTTAGCCAGAAACTCAGCCGTGACAGTCTCTTTTCTAGTAGGACAAAATACATCAAACACAATAAAGAACATCCACAAATATAACAAATACACCATATAGACCAAAGATGTCCAGAGACTTTCAAATATGCATACACAAACACACACACACACACACACACACACACACACCTGCTTGTGTAGTCTCACGTGAGACTATCATGTCAGTTCCCAACTACTTCTTGTTGGCTTATGTTTGTCTTAGATGTGAGAAACACCATAATGACAGGCTTTTGTTTGGACATGTAGAGTGACATAAGAAGACAGATTACAGTGTTAGAACAAAAGCAGGCATGTGTAGAAATACGGGACAAACAGCTCGTCAAGCTTCACTGAACACAAAACACTAGTAAAGAAAAGAGGAGAATATCAGTTTTTTCTATATTTTAGCTAGAGAGCTACAACATGAGTCTATGAATATACTCATGCAGGGACACGGACTCAAATTATTCCTCTCCCATTGGCTAAGCTGCCTGTGTGGTTGGGATGGATCAGTGTGTGCAAATAGGAATTCCTATTTAAATAAATACAGTAATAATACATAATTTTACTCATTATTTGCAACAAGGTCTAACAAAAATGTAGTTTCACTTTAAACAAGACCCCTCCAAATTAGAGAGTGCAGGGGCCAGCTCTATTGGGTGTCTGGGGAGCAATTAGACTTAACTGCCTTGATCCAGGACAAAATAACTGATTTTTCGCTATGCCAACACTGGGATTCAATCTAGCTACCTTTCGATTATTTGTCAGCCTGTTTGAAAATATTAAAATAGAATTGGCTGGATCTTGAGGACCTGGTTTAAAAACATAAGCATAACGGATTTTATTGAACACTTTCTGAATAGTTCAATAACTATGTATCTTTAACAGATACACATACCACAAACAGTGAAGAATATACTGTATACACAGACTTGTTGAATATTCAAATACCTCTTTCCGTTTTGGTCCATTTTAGAGGGAAGGGTGACACGCTGTGGACAAAACCAGACACAAGTGACTTTAACTCAAATTCTTTGCTAAGTTACTGAAGAAAAATGAAACGGACCAAATGTTCCATCTAGCTAGCTTGCATTCAAAAACACAACCTAGCATCCTACATAGCGGTTGATATTAGTGGCTAGCACAAAATGTATGCACCATCATCTTGTAAGTCTTTATATGTTTATCTGCTAAATTACAAAAATATATAAAGATCCCCAGAAATAGAAACCTTAAGTACTGTCAGGGCGTACCGTGGACGGGACGGTTAAGATTCATATTCGCGGAATGTGACAAAAACTGCGACGAGTCGTAAAATATACTTTTTTTTGGTATAGGCATGTCTTATATTTTCAGAAAGCTTAGAATCTCAATAAACAAACTAGAATGACCAATTTACAATAGCTATTACTACAACAAAACACTGTGCAA